>JAHWFP010163980.1:0-16712 GCA_023313725.1 Lithobius niger
AGGAACCATGGTCTTAGATTGTTCACATGTGCGCGAACGACTTTTAATGGATCCAGAAAATGTACAATACGAACGATAACATCATTAACAAATTCCATTACTCTGAACGGTCCCGTCCATGCTCGCAATAATTTCTGAGAAATTTGTTTAATTGGTAAAAAGTCGCGCAATAATACGTAATCGTCGACCATATAACGGTACGGACGTGCTGTGTGATCATAAAAGTTTTGCTGTCTCTTAACTGCTTTCCAAGTATGCGCTCGAGCGACTTCGAATGCTGCTTGTAGTCTACTCTCTAGACGTACTATAGTGTCATCACTATCATAGCAGATTCGTGGTGGTTCGAAAGCTAATGCACTAGGCAATCTAAATTCTGAACCATGATGTAAATAGTGTGAGCTAATTAGCGTGGTTGAATTAGGACACGCATTTAGCGCTATAGTTACTAATTGTAAATATTCGCACCAATTTTCTGGACAACTTGCAGAAATTTTACGCAATACTGTTTCTATTCTCTTATTTGCGGCTTCTACCGTTCCTCCTACCCACGATGTGTTAGGAGTGAAATTTATCTGTTTAATATTGAACAAATTTGACAACCTTGCCACAATAGCGTTGTTTATCTCACTCCCGTTGTCTCCATGCAGTTGCACTGGTGCTCCAAATCTAGCTATGAGGTGAGAAAACAACTTATTAGCTATTGTTTCTGCTTTCTTATCGGGAATTCCGACTGCAATTACGTAACGACTGAAGTCGTCAATTAACGTCATTATGTAGACGTTCCCGTGAACGCTTTTATTCAAGGGTCCAATGAGATCCAAGCTCCATGAATGACCTGGTCTCTGTAGGGGTTGATAGGCTCTTAGCTTAGCCTTTAGTGGCTTGTTAGGTCTAACGTAAGATTGACATATTTGACAAGTTTTAACGTAATGTGCAATATCGTCCATCATTTTAGGCCAATAGCAATATAATTATATTAATTCTCTAGTTTTTGTGGCCCCGCGATGTCCGGCGCCAGGTGTGGAATGATAATCCCGGATACAATATGTCCGTAGAGATTTTGGTATACACATCTGTGCTAGATTGTGCATACGACCTTTATTTGGGTCAGCTAGTCGAATTCTGTATAGAATTCCGTCATAATCTTTATAAAAGATGTTTCGCTTGTTATGAGCGTCGATCAGATCTTCGGATGACTGATAGATCAGAGAATCATTGAAAATTAGCTAGTTTTATTTCTCCTTTTTATCGTCTTAAAGATCAGTCATTTAATTTTAGCTTTTAGAAAAATCTGGGTGCTTAAGCGTCGCAGCTTTTATCATAGCTCGCTTAAGTTCTTGAAATGCTCTTTCTTCATGTTCGCCCCACAGAAATTTACAATTTTTTTCGTGTTAATCTGGACAAAATCTGTGACATTTCGGCGAATGAAGGAATGTGTCGCCTATAGAAATTTACCATACCTAAGAATGAACGAACTTGCTTAGGCGTCTTAGGCGTAGGGTAATGTTGCATAGCCTTTGTTTTATCGTTATCGGGTTGTATCCCGTTTTCATCTAGCACAAAACCTAGGAATTTAACCTTTTTGCGTGCAAATTCGCACTTTTCAACGCTGAGTTTCAGTCCTGAACGAGCGACTAGTTCTAGAGCTCGATTCACATGACTGATGTGAGTTTTAAGATCTGGACTACTCAGAAGACAATCGTCAAGATAGACGGTACAATAGGCTCCTAGCACGTCTGCAAATATTTGTTGTGCACAAAATTGAAAGTGCGCAGGCGCAGTTTTAAGACCCATTGGGAGCCGGTTGAAGAAATAGGTCTTAGAATTAGCAGAGAAGCACGTCTTAGGTTTAGCAGATTCCGCTAATTTAAGTTGATAAAATCCAAACTTAAAGTCTAAGCGTGTAAAATATTTAGCTCCGCTAAGGTGAGCCATGGTTTCTGTCACAGTAGGTATTGGAACACTTACACTTTCAACGACAGAATTCAAGCCGCGTAAGTCTACGACAACGCGGTAACCAGTTGGCCTTCTCTTTATCATTAGACAAGGAGACAACCATCCTGATTTTCCCTCTTGAATTATTCCTACTCTCTGCATTTCGTCAACATATTTATCCAATAATTCACGTTGGTGGAATGGAACTCGGTACATTTTAGAACTTACTGGTTATGACTCGCCAGTATCTATAGAAACTTCGTACCCTTCATAACATCCTAAGTCAAAATCGTTCTTAGAAAATGAATCTTGATGGATTTTAAGCATCTCTAGAAATTCTCCCGTTTCTTCCTTGTTTAAATCTGGAAACGTGAATTTATGTTTCAAAATTTCCCATTCCGCATCGAGTTCTGCCTTGGATTTTGGCTTGGGAGCGTCAGTTAGGCTACTAACTGGCACCTCCGATGAGCTTTCACTCGGTTTGGATTGATTTTGGGAAGTCCCAATGGTACTTGAGTTTTGAGATACCTCATTGGGACTTGCGGTTTGAGATTTCTCAATGGGACTTGAGGTGGGCAAATTTGAATTTGACGAGGCTAAAGAAGCGTCATCCTCGTACTCGATAATAGCAGTCGTGTACGTACCTAGGATAGAATCCGCCTTTAGTTCTACGTCAAATCCATTAAGATTTATACACATAACTGGAATAATACCGGTGGGAGTTGTGTTAACAAGACTGTGAGCAAGATGTACAGGAAATTCGCCGTTTTCAGGTTGGAATACTCCTGTCTGTATTTCTGGATATGGAAAATGTAAACTTCCCGTTATCATACTCTCACAATTTGCTGGAATTATTTCGTCTCTTAACAAAGATACAGTAACATCTATTAAATGTTGTTTAGGGGTACAATTCCATGTAGATTTAGGATTATCATCGGTTTCTACATCTGTAGCTACGTTAAGTGTCGCTACATAAATGTGATTGGGTTTATAAAATTCCCTGTTTAATATTTTCTTATTCTGGTTATAGGCTACATGAGCTAATGCTGGTGTAGATGACATTTGAAATTTTAAATCGCCTATAGTTACGACGTTATCTGGGCAATTTAATGCTAATGAATCTGACTTATTTGACATGAAATCGTATCCTAATAGTACTGAAATGTTACCAAATGAACCGTCAGGAACGATAATAAACTCTTGATTTCTAGAAAATTCACACTTTTCTACAGTGGTTACTATTTTCCTATCAGTTTTAATCTGACGATTTCCGACCCCAACCAAGTTGACTGGTGTGGTCATCGGAATTAAATGGCATTTAACTCTAAAATCATTAAGCATGAGTTGTGCTGCAGTGTTCGTAATTAACGAAAGTGAAGAACCTGTGTCTAATAAACAGATTTCTGGCCTATTACCAACGTCAAACACTAAGTGTGGACCTGAATATTTAACCTTAGTTTTATTTAAAACTGTGTTCACTTGAACGTTATCAGCGTTAGGCACTGTTTGCTCCGAGTCGAGCGATGCTTCTCCTTGCTGCTCTGACTCACGGCTAGTATCAACCTTGGACGCTAGATGGTGCTGCTTGTACCATCTGTTGCCAGTTGAGCAGAAATGCTCGTAAGCAAGTTTCCTCGCTCTCCCAACGATGAGTGTTTCGCTGGTGACGCATTTGGGTCGGCAACATTCTTGCTGTCCCAAAACGTTAAGCAGATTGTAGGCTCAAACGTTCCTACAACTGTTGGAATTCTAATTTTCCAATCTTTCTGCGTTGTTGGTGAACTACCAATAGATGTGCCCGAAGGCATGTTAACTCCGTCTTTATAAAATGTATCATCCGTATGTTTAAACTGAACTGTGCGTTCGTGGCCTAATAAAGCAATAACTATCGGCTTTTTAGTATCAACTGGGTTTAATTCAGAATGAAAATGTGTAGAATCTAAACCATCTTCGAATAGAGTTACTACTACTGAATCACAAGTTAAACCATATTTAACGTTAACTGTGTTTAAAGCATTTGTAAATTCATTTACGAGATTTTTGTTACTCTCTATAGCCCTTGCTACATATTTTGATGGGATTTTGCCAAAATATGACGCTAAACGTGGTAGTGCTAGCGTGCGATCTGGCAAAGCAAGTTTTTGCTGGTGCCATTCGACGTTTGAATACAAATCTAGCATTAATTTATTTGCATCTTCTTCTGAAAATAATGAAACGCATTTAACGTTTAAAGAATGTGTATTATTTATCTCATTTGTTTGGTTAACAGGAGTTTGAGCTTGAACTGAGCTGACGTGTGGATTTTGATCGTCATTATTGCTCTGTTCAGACTGATTTAAATTTAGTTCTGAATCCCTGTTCATATTCAGACTACTAGCTCGTTTTTTGAATTGCAACTACTTTGACATGAGTCATTGGGCTCATTTACGTCTGTAGCGTGTTGTGGAACACGGTTTTGGCTGTTGTTATTTTGCCGTTGCTGATTTTGGTTTTGATTTAGATTTTGATTTCTATTTTGGTTTTGGTTCCTCCCGTAATTATTATTATTACCGGAATTCTGATATTGTTGCCCATTATTGTAACCATTGTTACTGTTATTGCTAGCGTTAGTTTGGAATGCATATGGGTTATTTTTTCTGTTGAACTGAATAGAATCCCTATTTTCAAAACCAGAAAAATAATTTCCGCGTTTACCACGGTTATTTCCCCTGTAACGGTTACCTCCGCGACCGTTTCTGTTGTTAAATTTATTTGTTGGAAATCCGCCTTCTTGTTTAAATTTGTTCCAACGTCGTCGTACTGTATGTAAGTTTTCGTCTCTTGTACGACATTCTCGTTGTATATGCCCTGGGGCTGAACAACGATGGCAGATTTTATCTTGATTTACATTAGTGTTAACTGCGCTAACTTTAGCTTCAATATTTTTAGGTTTAGCATTGCTAAGCTTAGTTATGCCTTTCTCTAAAGAATTCATTTTATCTAGCATTGTGCCAAAAGCTAAATTGTTAACTTCCGCATTAGAAAGTTGTTTAGTGCCTGATTGATCTGAGTTACGATCATTTTCGTCGCCTTGATATCCAGCTAAAACTGAACGTTTATAAATGGCTGAATTATACGTATCCCTGAATGTAGTATGCATTTGCGATGTTACATGAGTTTCAATTTCTCGTGGCATGGCGTGTAAAAATACTGAACGCATACCATCATCCTTAGCTAGCTGTTTAAAAGCTCGTTGTGCATCCGAATCGGAAGGTTTAACTCTCTAAAGTTGTGAAGCCATTTTCTCTAGCCTGGCAGCGAAAAGTTCGATAGTTTCTCCCTGCTTGAGTCGCGCCGTGTGGAACGACGTAGGTGTGACGATTTCACCTCCGCAACCAAATCTATCGACTAAAATTTCTTTAAAGCTGTCCCAATTTCGGGAAGTGGCTATATGCGGATTCATGGCTAAATAAATTGCAACTGGACCTGTACATTTACTACATGCAGTTGAAATTAGTTCTGAATCTTGTAATGAAGGATCTAATGTTCGCAAATTTTCGACCATTAATGCAAAAGCGAAAATGTCTAATGAGTCATCCCCTGCAAAAGGAAGGATAGCCTTTTTGGCTGCTCGTAATTCGGCCCAAAGTCTAGATTTAGTTTGTGAATCTCTAGTTTGAATAGTTTTTAACACTTCTAAATGATTATCAGTTACTGCCTTAAGATTATCACTGTTTGATTGCAAACATACTGCTAAAGTATGATCTAAAATCTTTTGAAGACGTGAATCATCCATTGAATCACCCTGTCGTCCGCTACTATGATTAGGGGTTAAATTTAGTGGAGTTTCCATCTGAAATTCGGGAATTTATTACTACATTAGGAGTAATAGGAACATGGGAATGATTCGGCATTTGCGAATTTATAGGCACTTGAATATTAAGCGGCGTTTGAGCGCTTGTTTGCATTTGTAAGGTAGGCATAGTTGGTGTTAAATTTGGTGTTACGCGATTATGCTGTGGCGTTACTAAATTTAACGGCACTGTTTGGGTTAATGGCGTAGTTTGATTCAACGGTACACTATGATTTAGTGAAACATTTTCATTTAATGGCAAAGTATGACTGAATGGCGCATTTTGGTTAGCGTACACCTGATTATTTGGTGGCGCTTGATTATTTAATTGTACCTGAGTACTAAGTGGTACTTGGGAATTTAAAGGTACTTGATTTGCACGTTTATTATGTGGCGATCTAGATCTAGTTCGATTTTTAGTTTTACCCTTATTTTGAGCTGAGCGATTCGCTGAGCGAGATTGAACTCGTTTGGGAGGAGGCAAATTTACTGCATCATCGATCTCGTCGATGGTGTCAGAATACTCTGATTCTGTATCCGATTCATTTTGAGTAGTATTGGTATTGTCTAAATTATTAGTACTGACTGAAGCGTCTGTGAATTCCACAAAATCTTGGCGATTTACTGGCCTTCTAATTTGTCTGCCTCTCGAAGAGACTTGAACTGTGCCTCTAGCACGATTACTTCTAGTTCTAGGCATTGTTTAACTAGATTTTGCTAGATTTAACTAGATTTTAAGCAAATATTTAAGCTTAAGGTAAGTTTAAACTTAATTTGTAGCACAAGTCTTAAGTTTTAAGCACTTTGAAAATTTTGTAAAATTTTCTACAAATTTGCACCAAAATGATGATTTTTCCCTTTAAAATGGAAATTAAGGAAATTTTCCCAAATTTCAACACGTGAAGTCGGCAATAATTTGACGGTGGTTATTTTAAGACCAATCACGATCAATTTCACACAAAATTAGCACTGTAGTGACTAATAAACCAAATGCATTGAACTAAATTTAGGCCTATAAGTTTAACCCAAATTTAACCAAAATTTCCTCTTATTGTGGAAAATTCAAAATAAATACACTTTAAATGCACACAAGATAATACACTTGTACATATTTCATAGCATTGGACATGTCAATCGACCATTTTCATAAACAATTGCAAGATACAAGCAAAATCAACAATGTTATTTTTTTTTTCAACACAGCTTAACCAGCGTTATTTTCTTAAATAGGCTACCAAATTTTCCCGTACTTTTGACTGTTAAAATTCTGTTTACAAACAAATCAACTATCGTTGTTGACTATTGGGATAAAAAATCAGACCCGGATTTTAACGCTAAATTTCAGCTTTTTAAGGACTGTAAGTGTGGAAAATGGCAATACTTTCTATAAAATACAACTGAATGCTCTTAAATTATTAGTATTATTTTTTCTTTTCGGGCTAGTTGTGAGAATTGAATCCCACTTATGACTCCATTGTAATGTTCTATTCCAGTGACCATTTGACTAGAATAAACATTATCGTTCAGGATGGCATAAGGGCAAACAATTGTAATAAACACTAATCAAGTATAAAATAGGTAGGCTAAATAATAAGCAAACATCCAATTATACTGGGCCTTTAATCAACACTCCGCTGTACACAATATTGACCCCACATATGGCCAATTAAATCAGTGACAGATTATTATGATTTGATTGTATGATTACAATGATTTGACATGAGTTTAATGAATGGCATTACGGATTAAGTCGAGCGGTAAACCTAATCATTATTATATTCTCATGAGGTAAATTAAAGGAATCTCGGGTTAATTTAGTAGCGTACGGCTTGGTACTAGTTAAGCATAAACACAATTAGCTATCGCTAATCAATCAGAATACTTAGCTCATTAATTGAAGCTTGCGTGCGGCCATGGGCCCACGGGTCGGCTGAGCGGCGAAGCCCCGTCGCTAGCTCGGCACGGCAATCTGCCTGGCGTACTTCTGGATTGCGGCCTTCGGAATTTGACTGGCGTGAACTAGTTAGCGTCTGGTAAGCGGCTGGTGATCGGATGATATCACGCATTCCGAGGTTCAGCTTAAATACTGTGGCGTTATCGGCCATGATCAATCCATTATAGTATTGATTTATTATTGAAATGCTAAATATAGTAACATTTGGACAGCTTGGGCCCTTATCGTCAATTGGGACCTCTCCGCCTGTCAATCATTCTATTGTTGCGTTCGGGTTCATTAATTGTTCCCCGTACGCGGCACTTTGAAGGTATATGCCGCCATCCCGTGTGGGAGGGACTTATTGTTATTCCACGTAGTGATCGATCATGAGCGACGATCTTATCGTAATTAAATCTAGTTCTAGAAAGTCATTTAGCTTCTACGAAACTGTCGTAAATAATGTCAGCTGGTAATGCCATCTTTTAAACTCTAACAATAGGTGTAATTACACTTGTTCAGTCTCAAATGATCTTGCCGCCTCTCGGTCGTCTTTGAAGAAGGACTCCCAATTATAATTGCTATCTGGAGTCGTTTTGATCTATCCGAATAAATATTCGGCTCATGCATTTAATAAATGTATGATATTATGCAGTTATGCATTTAATTAATTAATTGTATTGTTTCTGTTATGAATATTAATTAAGCCATTAATTGTTTCCCTACAGCTGAACTGAGTTGCAATTTAAAAACGCCCATATACTTAGACCCTAAAAAAGAGTACGAAATGGCGCTCGTCTCCTTGGATATGTACTACAGTATTTTCAACGTGCACGCTGACAATAACGAATTTTTGTACACCATCGATGGTGGAGCCAATTGGATCGAGGTGCGAGTCGTTTCCGGCGCTCACGAAATTTCTGACTTAAATAATTTCATACATTCTACTTTGGAAGGAAGTGGTCACGAAAAAAATGCTATCATTTTAGAACCAAACCATAATACTTTAAAAACAAATTTGGTTATAAATAATCCGCTCTACGGCATTTCGTTTCTGGGAGATAATAGTTTAGGAACTGTTCTAGGGTTCCTTCGGGGAACTTACACTAAAACTCAGCAAGGTCAAAAATCTGTGGATGTAATGGGGCTCAATACCATTTTCGTTCATACCAACATAATCGTGAATGACGACACTCAACCTAGCATATACGCTTTTTATCCGGGAGTGCCACCGGGTTATAAGATGATAATTTCCCCTCAAAATTTAATTTACCTTCCCGTAACTACCGACATGATTCGTAATATTCGTTTGGTTAACTTCTCAAGATAATGAAATGATAAATTTAAATGGGGAAATCCTTATAGTCAGACTTCATCTGAGGTCTAAAAAATAATTTTGTACATATTAAAAAAAGAATGCTAGTATTCGAAAGAATAAAAAGAATAATTGGAAAAGGATTCGTCGTAGATAATAATCAATTAAGGGCAAAAAACGCAGCATTCATCAAATATATAACGAGAGCGAGAAGATGAGTTTAACGGAACGTTACCTCGATATAAACGAATCTTTACAAGATTCGTGGAGAGCTACGCATTTCACGAATATAATCTGATAGTGGGAACCAATCTAAACAACGTCAATTCGGAAATTAGAATTGTAATCGAAAACCAGGATTTGTTCCTACACGTCGCGAATAGTTATCTTCTGATTAAAGGCAGGTTACTGAATGCCGACGGTTCTAGTTTTGCCGATGCGGGAGTAGTGTCTCTCATCAATAATGGTTCCATGTACCTGTTTTCCAGCATTAAATATAACTTGGGGATAAGCTAGTGGACGAGTTAAATTATCCCGGTTATGGGACTCTCATAAAAGGTCTCCTTACGTACGGTTCGACCGATCAAGTGTCGTTGCTGGGGAACTGCTGGGCGTTAGATGCGGCAGAATCTTACGCGGCCAGTTTAAACGATAACATCGGATTCAAATTACGGCATTCCATCATCGTAAAGGAAATGACTCCTAAAGGAAGCTTCTCGTTTGCCATTCCTTTAAAACACTGCATGGGATTTTTCGAAAATTATGACAATGTACTGTACGGTGTCAAGCATGTCCTAATGTTGTCTAGGGCGAGCAATGACGACGCTGTATTCAGGGCAGCTGCAACAGCCGTTGGGAAAGTCGAATTGAGTAGCGTTTCGTGGCACGTACCGCACATAACCACATCTGACGAGCAAAAACTCGGGCTTTTTAGCTATATAGAAGGTGGGATGAACGTGGACTTGGGTTTTAGGCACTGGCATTACGATAGTTGGAACTTCCTCAGAGCACTAGTTTCACATGGCGCGTGCTTACTACTTCGGCCGTCGAAAAACCGAGGTGGGTTATTCTAGCTCTTCAGACTGATAGAAAAGATGCGCAAACTAAAAATCCAGCCGTATTCGATCACTGCAGTCTTCAAGACGCTCACGTAACTTTAAATTCCGAACGTTACCCGTTCTTGGACTGAACGTAAATTACGCTACTGGAGAATACTCGATTCTGTATAGAATGGCTCAAGAGTTTAGATGCGCTTTGTACGATGTTGGGGACTTGTGTCTCGATTCGGTGCAGTTCAAAAAGACGTATCCTCTAGTAGTTTTGGACTGTTCCAAGCAATCGGAGCGACTTCAGTCCGGCATAGTCGACGTTCAAGTAAAGTTGAAATTTAATGCCGCGGTTCCAGCTAACACGACGTGCCACGCGCTGTTGATCGGTGATAGAAAAATGAGTTTGAAATTGGATAAAGGCAAAGTCGAAGTGATTTATTAAAAAAAGGGAGATGGCGAAACAAAAACCGAAAACAAGTAAAATCGGAAAAAAATGGAGCGGGGTGAAAAGAAAAAAGATCGCGAAACGAGGTAGGTTTTTACCATTGTTGGCATTGCTGGGACCCATCTTAGCCGGTGTAGGTGGTCTAGCCGGAGATGCCGCCGGTATCACCGCTGCAGTTAAAAAGAGTCAGAACGATGCTAAGGTAATGGAAGAAATGGTGAGACATAACAAGAAGATGGCAGGTTGGGGATTGTAACGTAAAAAGAAAAAAAAAGCGAATCGTGGCAGAGGGCTCTTTCTAAGGCCAGTGAAGGTCTGATCAGTTTTACTAAACCGTTAACGAATCTCGATTTAAACGGATTAGTCAAAGTTTTGAAAATTCCTAAATACAGAGGTACTTTTAGCAAGGATCGTCTGCCGTTAAAACCTAAACCTCGTGGCGAATGCGGCATCGTTAATTTCGAAAATTTTCACGATGGAAATGGAAGTCAAAGGGTAGCTTACTCGACAGTTACTGACATACCCTGTTATTTCGACAGTTTCGGCAACCTCGAACGACCGACATCCATTTCGGAGTATTTGGGTCCCGTTAAATACAATTACGACAGGGTGCAAAATTGTAATCAAACATTGTGCGGTCATTTCTGTTTATTTTTTCTAAGTTTCTCGTGCAAGGGATATGATTACGAAGATATTTTAAGACAGTTAGCTCTTTAACTCGGTTATCCCCATTGTTCTTCGTATGGATTGGTATATGGCCTTTGGTTTGACCATGGTATACAACGAGTCTTGGTTAGGTATATATCTATCTGGTAATCTTTGTCCTCCGTGCTTACCGTATCAGCCATTATATAAATCGCGTTACCATCACGCACTATGATCGGTATTTCCGTTATACTTAAAGTTGATGGTTGGAGAAGTCTCTCGAAACCGAGATAAACTTGAAATCCTTTGTCTTCGGGTATACTTTTCGACAAATCCAAAAACTTAGTTATTAAACACCGTATCTTTATATCTGGAGGGTCTGAACTAGATATATAGTCTCCGCTACTTCCTATACTCATTCCCAGGATATACTAACCGGATATTGATAAGTAGTATTGGCGAGGATAGTTATTGTTACACGTGAAAAAGTGACCTTTAGGGTAAGGACTAGTTCAGCGAAAAGTAACTATACAGTCAATACGTGGATTTATATATCTTTCCATCACAAAACCGATGTTTTCAAAATGATTCTTGGCTTCCTCCCCATCTGGTGGGAATTTTTTTCGACATTTAAAGTAACCATTCGACTATCGACGTAACCCTTAGTAGCGACGTCGTGTTCCGCGGTTGGAGGGAGCGTAAATTCGATTCGTTTATTTTTTGCATCGAGTACCCCATCCTCGTCCTCGTTCAACGCTGTTTGAAGTTTGTCTATTTCGTAGGTATCTCTAATAACCTCGAAGAAATAGTCTCTATTAACAGCTTCCGAAGGGCTTTCGGGGCTCGCCAGGTTACTGATTCGTTTATTTTTTGCGTCGAATATGTCGCGAGAGTCCACGATCAAGGCATTGCCAAGTTTGGTTTCTAATTCTTTTATACCGAGAAGCTTCGCGTCGACGTATTCTTTATTCGCGGCATCGTTATATTATGTGGGTTATGCAAGGTCCTTGATTCGCTTACTTTTTGCATCGAGCAGTCCATCAGGACCTTCCTTCAAAGCGTAACCGAGTTTGGTTTCCACTTCGTTTATGACGAGAAGCTTCGCGTCGACGTATTCTTTATTCACGGCATCCTTAGATTTTGCGGGGGATGCGAAGTCCTTGATTCGCTTATTTTTTGCATCGAGCAGTCCATCAGGACCTTCCTTCAAAGCGTAACCGAGTTTGGTTTCCACTTCTTTTATAACGACAAGCTTCGCGTCGACGTATTCTTTATTTGCCGCATCTTTAGATTGTGCGGGAGATGCCAGAACTTTGATTCGTCTATTTTTTGCATCGAGTTAACCATCGGCACTTTCCTCCAATGTAGTTTTTAAATTGTTTACATCTATCAACTGAGAATAAGTCACCGCATCTTCGGGATCTATACCAGCAGCTAGATTAGTTAGGCGATTCATTCACATGTCTGATACAGTTTTTGAGTCGACGTAATCCTTACTTGCCGCATCCTTAGATTGTGAGGGAGTTTCAAGATCTTTAATACGTTTCTTTTCAGCGTTAAAATGTCCATCCGCATCTTTCTTCCATCCTACATTGGCTTTAAATTTGTTTACTTCATTTTCTAATTCGGTAAATTGGGAATAAATTATGACATCTTCGGGTTCTGTAGCAGCTCCGACTTTAGTCAGTCGCTTATTTTGCATGTCGTAATCATGGTTCAGATCAAATATAAATCCTATACCCGGAACCCCTTTCACATTTCTTTGCATTCGTTTCAAAGACTGTCCAAATTTATTAACCGGTATTTTGACGATTCTTTTTTATATATAAACAAAAGGAATAAGAAATGTCTCATTCTACCTGGTACGGAAATCTTTTGAGTCTGTTGCAATCAAATTCTCTAGAAGTTAAGACGGAAGATGCGACAAATTTAAAAAAAGGAGTAAAGTACGTCTTATCTCCTTCCGTAGAATTCAAGGATTTAAAAGGAATAGGTTCTCCCATTTTGACAAAGATTCCAGGTGTAAGGGTTGGATTTCTCCATCGACCACTGAATCTCAAACCGCGATGAAAAATCTTAAACGATACATCTGCGAAAAATTATAAATTGAAACCGACGAGCAGAAACCCGTTTCTCTGACGATGTTCAGTTACCCCAATTACTCGCACCCAGCTTCCACCTGCTACCCATTTTGTCAAAAGGCAGACGGTGAGTCGGATAAGCCGCTGTGTCTCAGAACGTGGGTGTACAACAACATCCACAAAACTAAAGGAAAATTTAACAAAAACGTTATAGAAAAACCATGGTTTAACTTGGCTCCGTGCAGAAGTATATCCTTGTCGGAAGTTAGTGGTAAAATTAACTCCATGTACATCAGCAACGACGCTCCCAGAACTGTAAAACTTTGGTGTAACAAAGATTACGGAGTCGTCGAATCTAATGCATTCAACGAAAAGTTTTCGGACAAAGACTTTATGAGTTTGATTTCTGAATAAGAAAAAACAATGGATATTCAAAATTACGATATCTTCGTGCCGATCAAGAAACCCAAAAATCATCCATTTCTTCCTTCAAACATCAGATGCCTGATTATAGAACCAGCAAACTGCGGGAAGACGAACTTACTTTTTAATTTTATCTGGAACGAGGGATGGTTGGATTACGACAGATTATATATGTCCAGCAAAACTGTGTCAAGCGAAATGCAAGCTTTACAGTCTATATTTTCTGAATTTGAGGGCACCGTAGGGCGGGAGATTGCCAGTTTTCACGACTCTCAAAACGATTTAATTCCTCCCGAGGAGTTGATCGTAATATCGTGGTTTTTGACGATGTTCTTTTAGACAAACAAAATAACATAGAACGTTACTTCTCTCAAGGCCGTCATTCTAACGCTGACGTTTTTTATTGCAGTCAGTCGTACACCAGAATACCCAAACAAGTGGTTACAGATAACGCCAATTTATTAATCGTATTTCCCGTGGACAATGTAAACCTGAAACATTTGTACGAAAATCACGTCGGTCCTGACATGGAATTTCCGGAGTTTAATACGTTGTGTAGAATGTGTTGGGACGATCCGTACGGGTTTTTATGTATTGACAAAACGTTAAACGAGAGACGTTATAAACGTACGTTTTCGTTCGATGGTAAAAACAAAAGAAAGAAAAAAAGATAACATGGAAAAGAAAAGTGAAATAGTAAATATCAAAAAACGTTCACGGGAAAAATTTTTGAATCAACGTTTGGACGAACGAGATCAAGAAGAATCTTTACAAGAATTTTTGAAACCCGTCGTTAGGACTTTGAAACCTACCGTTGTTAATCCTCCACCACCCGTAATGAGTCCTGCGAAACCTATTGCCGGTTTTCCAACGAGAAAACGACTAAAACGCATACGAATTATTACTCCCATAAAAAAAACTTATAAATCCAAGGATGAAGATGATGAAGATTGGGAAACCACGGTGAACGATACAGAGAAGTTTGAGTCGCCGAAACCTTCCGTCGAGCATTCAACTCCGATAGCGCGAGATCCCAATCTTTCCGAATACTCGACTCCAGCTACATGAACCGAATATGAATCTATCAGTACGGGTTTGAAAGTCACCCCCACACTTTCTGCAATACAAAACAGATGCGTGTTGACGCCTCCAGAATTTAAAATTTCCCAACCCTCAGATCTTTGGATAGTCTGTTACCTGGCCAAGTCATAGGCCAAACGGCGAAATATTTCCTGATGAAATTTTTCCAAAATCCCAAAGAAACCGATCCTGTCTTCGTACTGCAATACAACATGAAAACTGGAGAAATGAGCATCGCTAATAAACCCGTAAAAATATTCGAGAACGACATAGTGGTCGGTGGTAATCAGTACGCGAGAAGACGAGGACTTTGGAGTTTACTGGTTTTTAAGGATTTGAAGGAACCGTTGTACGCTCCCGAAGTCACGCTTCTCTTTTAAAAAACATGCACGCTATCTACCAAAACAACGATCCGGGCACTCGAAAACCTAAGTCGAATCGTAGTGCCAAGTACGTATCGATAATCGGTCCTATCTGGGAGGACATGAAAACGAAGAAAAAGGGAACTGGTATGGTAAAAAAAACCGGGAGCAGGGTGGATTACAGGTACTACGACGATTCTAACGATCTGGTCGAAAGACGGAGGCTTTTGTACGAGTCAACCCAAGCGGGTCACGACGGTCACAGAAACGAAATGATAGAAATTTTATCGGAATTGGAACAACGACGGGTCATCACCGCTAGAGAAAAAAAGAACGCTTATCAGAATTTAGGTTTAAGATAAAAAAATTTTGTATAATGAAAAAAGAGGCCAAGATGAAGTATTGCGTGAAATGTAAACGATCCACACCTAACCGGCCTGAACCTCCTACTATTATTACATCGAAAAATAACAGAAGCATGGAAGTCTACTTTTGCGAAGTGTGCGGAACGAAAAGAGCTTTCTTCATCAAGTCAGGGAAAGGAATCGTAAATAAAATCGTAGACCATTTACCGGTAGAAGTACATTTACCCAGATATCAATATTGCGGACCAGGAACAAAACTAAATCAGAGATTAGCTAGAGGGGATCCTGGAATAAATAAACTGGATGCGGAAACATTTTCCAAGGCGGAAAGTGATTGTGCGGAGTCTGAGTGATCTATGGCAAGCGGACTTGGTGGAAATGATACCTTACTCTAACGTTAATAAAGGATTTAATTACCTACTGACTTGCATTAACATCATGTCCAAGTTTTCTTGGGCCATTCCCCTTAAATCAAAATCCGGTATAGTTGTTACGGAAGCTTTTAAGAAGATTCTCGAAGGAACGACACCCCCTAAAAATTTACAAGTTGATTTAGGTAGTGAATTCTACAATAAAAACTTTAAAGCGCTCCTTAAGCGTCACAACATCAACCTGTACTCTACCCACTCTGAGAAGAAAGCGAGCGTTGTAGAACGTTTAACAGAACGTTTCAACAGAACGCTGAAAATTCGCATGTGGAAACAATTTACCAAGCAGGGGAACTATCAATAGGTACACATTATTGATGACTTAGTTTCACGGTACAATGACACGGTTCACTCCGCAACTAAACTAAAATCGAGGAAAGTAACCAAACGTCACGAATCATCACTGAAAATTAAACCGAAACAATCGTTGAAAAAACCCAAATTTGTCGTAGGAAATAAAGTCAGAATTTCTAAAGTTAAGACAATTTTTGATAAAGGGTATTTACAAAATTTTACTAACGAAGTTTTCACGATTCGTAAAGTACAAAAAACCGAACCCGTTACTTATCTATTACAAGACGAATTGAACGAACCGGTGCTCGGAAGTTTCTACGAACAAGAAATTCAAAAAACTATCGTTCCCGATTTATCTTTAGTGGAGAAAGTATTACGTCGAAAGAAAGATACAGATGGAAAAATGATCTATTTCGTTAAGTGGGAGGAATATGATTCAAAATTTAATAGTTGGACGGATAATATTGTAACAGCCACGAAAACAACTAGTGAACGCTTGCTTTACTGAGCACTGCTAGTCTACAT
>JAHWFP010163982.1:0-18530 GCA_023313725.1 Lithobius niger
ATTACGTTACAAAACATATACTTAAAGTTTTTTTCCGCAAAGTGACACTGAATAGTCCACGACACTCAGCAGGGACCGTAAATAACTTTTATTTCCTTGCAGGTGAAAGAAATTAATTTACTTCCTCTTTCCTACCACCATCAAAACTCTTTCTGCTAACAGGGAAACATATAATAATAATAATAATAATAAACAAATAAATAATCAAATAAAAAAAAAACATCATTGTGATTTGCAGACAGACGTAAAAACACACACTGACACCACGCAAGGCTAATCTCAACTTCGTCTTAGTTGGTGAGGGAGGGGGTACAAGCATGGTGATTACAGTGCAATTGTGATGTCGCGTTTAATGCTTACGCCCGTATTTGCAGTGAGAACTTTAAAACGGTTAGTTATAAAGTTCAAGTTAAAGTACCAAACGGTTGTTAACTAGAACGACTGGGTCTTGAAGAACGTAACCCTCAACCCTATGTTAATTCAACTTTGACTCGTTGAGGGGAAGATGTATAGGTTATTACCCGCATTCGGAGTACTGAGATTAACAATGTCGAGGCCCCGCAGGGGCCGAGCCATTGTTTAGCTCAGAACGAGGAAAGAGGGTAATAACCTATTTATCACCCATTCGCGTAACAATTGGAAAGCGCATTCACTGTCATTGTTATTGCACCATCGTCCTTGTTTGCGGGAAAGAGAAAATTGCGTTAGGATTCGTTTTTTGCGCAAACATTGTTGCACGCACAGTCGCATTTTCCAGTTTTCTGAGCAAAAGAACGTCACCACGATTCGTTCTTTGTTGTGCTGTGTTGGCTCTTTGTCGATCTCATTACTCCAGGCCTGGGATGTAAATCTCAGTCCTCCAGGCCTGGATTGAAGGTATCAAGCTTGTTGTATTGTTACAAGCATTGTTATACTGAGATTGTCGAAACTGGGTGATAACTTGAAGTTAAAGTCAGTCTTGAACTAAAGTTTAAGCAGTCGCTGCACATACTATTGTCAATTTTTCTCAATATTTGGTCTTTTTTTACTCTCTTGAAAATTTTACCAACTTAAAAGGACATAAATCCTTCCGGTATATTGTGCGACCCGATGAGATTGCAGTTGGTAACATTTACACAGGTTAGAGTTAATGTCGCCAAATCACCTAGCACACAAGAAAAAAACAAGAAAATGAATGTGTTGGCAACATTTACATACGTTTGAACTAATGTTGCAAAACTGAGTCATGCAGGAAAGCCACCAGGGATTTATGTCCCTTTAACTGATTATTGCGGTAAGAAGCGAACTCACTATCATTCAACACTTGAACAACCAATCAGTCACTACTGTAAAAACTAAAATTCTAACAAATTTGATAAATATCTTTAAAATCTTTGAATTAATAAATTGTTTTTTTTTTTAATATTATCGGTCTTCCAAAAAATATTCACCGCGAAGCGCGTAAGTTCGTTTGTAATGTATACATTATTCAATTTAGTTAGTTACAGTTTTCAGCAATCTCCAACTGTAACTTCCGATCACTTGGGTTTTAACTTACAGTTGGGATTCAGTTCTGATCCACAGTTTGGAAGAACTTTCTTTAATTCCTCGTCTTCTTTTACCTACCATTTTTTTTTTAGCAATTTGAAAAAAAATTACCGGTTAGTACTATTGTCTAAGTCTACAGGTAAAGTCTACCGGTAAACCTTTTGAAAAATGTCAGTGGCGTGCGTGAAATATTTCGTGCATAAAGCAATTTAATCGTACTCTGCACTTTCTGAAGACGTTTTAGCTTTTGGCCGTTTCATATCACTTACGATTATAATTTGGCCGTCCCACACACTTGCGTTCATGCAAAATATGTGTAGTCGACCCAAGAGTGGCAAATAATTTGTTTTTGTTTTTGTTATTTAACCCCTTTTTGCGAGTTAAATTTGTGATATAGCCAGTACTTGTCGTATTTATATTTTATGATGTGATAGGTTTGTTTGAAATCTTGTGTGCAGAAGAACGGATGGTCAATCCATGACAAGCCATCACCAATAATTCATCAAACGGCCAACACGGATTGACTGATTGACATTAGCACATTATATCAGCTGATACTATCGGTATCCGTAGCGAATCAGAATTTACAACGAAAATACAGGCCGATTAATGCGTTTTGGTCTAGCGCAACGTAATAAGTAAGTTCAAAATCTAAAGTTTTCAAATAAATAAAGAATAAATCGTTAGACAAAGGGTTAACGAATCAAACAGTCCGCATTAAAGAATGGCCTTGTGAGAATACACGATACTAATCTGAGAAAGAAAGAAAGAAAGTCAACTGCTCCAAGTGAAACTCGAACCCAGGACTTTCCGCTTTCTAGCCTCGGGCTCTAAGCATTGCGCTACCGGGGCGGATCCGGCTTCAGCCGAGATTAGTAGCTGTTCAACGTCGACCTAAATGAGGGGGGGGGGGGGAGTGGGGGGCACAAACATAAAAAAAGGAGGGAAAGAAAACTGCTTCTCGACGTCCACACTAGAAATGGTGGGAAAGAATCAAGTTGCTTTCCTGACCGGAATGAGTTTGTGGCCTTTAGGTCACCACTGAGATATATTGAACAGCCACTAAGTTCGGCTGGAGCCGGTAGCCAGTGTCCGCTCCGATTGCGCAGTGCTTAGAGAACCTTGTTAATAAGCGGACCATCGTGGGTTCAAATCCCAGTCGGGGCAGGTGTCCTCCTTTCTTTGTGTGCTTCGTTATCGAATTTTCAATAATTTTGGAACCAGACTAGATCACGACATGCGGTTTCGTGGCATTTTAGAGCAGAATTCAAGCAGCATCTTCCTGACTGGTTTCGTGCCTTACGCATAAATAATATTTTGCGACAAATGCCAAAAGTTAACGCACGAATTCAGACAATTATATCTTAGCAACTGTTTCATCAATTGGGATAAAATTTTTAGCAGTGGCGTTGTTTGGTGACTAGCTTTAAAAGCCCACACCCACAAAACTGAAATTGCATTTGAAGAGGGTACGCTAAATATAAGCTAAAATGTGTTAATACTCGTGTGTCATTACGTGGATTTCTTTGACAAGAACTTTTTTCACTCTGTCCTTGAAAAAAGTATGCGGCTGATAGTTTCGAAATTAACCCTGCTCCATAAGAAATGATCAGGAAGCGTTCCCTTTTCATATCGTCATTCTCGCTCCAATGCCAAGGTGGTCGGTGGTGGGAGAAGAGGGTGGGGAAGAGATTGAGGTTTAAGAGCCGGCGCCCCCCCCCCCCCCCGCGCCCTGGGCGGCCAGTGGCCGTCGCGGCCAACAAACACGGCGACATGCCGCGCGGCTACGTCCATTTTCAATTGATAATAAATTCTCGCTGACGTGGTGAAAAATTAACACGGAGCAAGCATGGTCGCCCTGTGGCCGCCTCACCCGGTATCCCAATGGCCGCTGCGACTGGCTGACCGCAGCGGCCAAGTGCGCGGTGCTACATATACCGTGAGCATTCTCGTTGGTGCTTAGTGCGCAGGATCCTAATGGCGCGTTGACAGCTAGGTCATTAGTGTCAACCTTAGTCACAGGGCAATGGCCTGGGTTGCCATTTCGCCACACATTACAAGGATGTTAACCAAATCCCAACTCTAGATCTTATCTTATATCTGTACCTCCTGCAAAAATTGAAAAACCTCGGACAGGAGATGGTCAGGTATTGACGTTCAAGCTAAGTCACTGCCTAGCAAAATCGAAAAAATAAAAAGGATTGCGCGAGTCGCAGTTATACTCGTTGTTACAGCAATATAAAAAAATGTTTTCAATGAAAAAAGTTATTAGGTTATTTCATTGAATTCAATGAATCAAATTGTTGTAATGTCAAAATTATTGTTTCAATGAACAATTAAACGGCAACGCAACCCAATCAACAGCAACAACAACAAAAGAAACATCGCATTAAAACAAAAAACAAAAATATTGGTACTATGTTAAAATTGTTTCGTAAGCTCTTTTAATCCATATATACAAAGAAAAGGATATGATCTAGACATACGCTAGTGTGTCGTGCAAAGTAAGGCAACAAACATCACATCAGTACAATTGTCGAGTAAACCATTGCAGCGCGACGCCATAGCGTAAGTGTATCATATCCTGAAGCGTAGTTTGGCACATTTCAGGTACTTGAGCAAAAATAATAATGCGGTACAAAACCTTATTGTGTTAAAATCGAGAGCAGTGACCCACCTGTCAAAAATTAACTCGTGTGGGAATGTCAGCTAAGCGGCTGCCAATGCAAAATCTGACTCTTAATAACGTTGCAAAATGTGTTACTAGCTATATTAGCTACTAGCTATACTAGCTACGAGCTACTAGTCCCTGGGACACCACTGTGGGATTCCTGAATTTCAGACCTCCAACACTGTACAAACGTACACTAAAGTGTGCGCAGTGTATCTTGACTCCTGCAGTATTTTTGAGCGGCTACGTCTACCTGGAGGGGGCGGCTTTAATCGATGGCCGTCACTGTTTTTGTAGCCATCTTGGATACCAACAAGACGCTCTGCTACCAAAAACGTACTATCGGTTAGCTGTGTTCGTTCTGCGGCTAACTCGAGGTAGGCCGCGAACACTTTAGGCCAGCGTTTCCCAACCGGTGAGTCGCACCTCCCAGGGGACGGGGGGGGGGGGGGCCGGGGGATAGAGCAACTGCAGGGAGGCGCGAGCCACTGCCAGATCAATGGTGAACTTTTTTAAAACTACGCATCGATAAGTTATCGCCAATGAAAGACCTAACAGCTGCTATCAATCATTTAAAAAAAATTACATTATTGTAAAGATTTTCAAGATTTACCAGTATTACCATTTTATTTAAAAAAATTACATAGTAATGCAGCGTCGCATTCTGCCGCTCGGGAAAGCGGGAATCAATGGGGGGGGGGGGGGGAATGAGGCTTAATGGCGCGTCGACAACTTGGTCATTAGCGCCAACCTCAGTCACAGTGCAGTGGTCCGGATTGCCACTGCACCACACATTACAGAGAATCAATGGGGAGGGCCCCACTACAGTGGAACTTAAAAAAAAAAAGAAGAAAAAACGTTGCCGGGAAGCGTTTGAAATCCACCTCTATTTCGTAAAAAACAATACCCGCACTGCCACCACTACATGAGGCCTTATTAAAAAAAAAAACACAAAAAAACTTATTTTTGAAAAAAAACTGAAATGAATTCATATGAAAATGCCATACCTAAGTTGCAGGAAAATGTTTCAAATTCAGACATATTTCTTAAAAATACTCTAGCTGGGGCCTGCCAGAGAAGCTCACAGCACCACCCCCAGACCCCCTAAAGACGGTGCTTCCCCCTCCCTGCGAGGAACCTCAGAACACTCCCTGCAGAACACTCTGTAGCAATGGGGGTGGAGACGGGGTACCATTGCATGCTAGTCCCAATGGGGAAGAATACTGTAGAAAAGGTTGGAAACCGCTGCACTATACCACGCGCAATGGCTGTTTGCTGTGACGTGCTATCACGTGACTGGGCTAGTCCAATCAGACGGCCAAACAGCCGTTGTTCTTGTTCGTCATTGGCTAACTCATGGTGACGTCACGGCAAACAGCCATTGCGCATGGTTTAGGCTACTGCAATTTTATAATAATGACGAAGAAACACAATAGGGACATTATGAACAGCTAGAGAGGACAACACTGAGCAGCAATGATAAACAAAAAATTCACGTGCCATTTTGAGTCCCAATCCAAAGACCCGGGTTCAGTTCCCGGACAACATTTCCTCATTGTTATTTCTCACGTATCATCTATAGAGCAGTGACATAACGCAGTTTTATTGTGTATAACTCTATGGTGGAGCCAGTAACTGGGTTAGCTGCAAGGGGCACTGGGAGGAGAAAGAAGGTCGTCTTATTGAAGCCAATGCTATTAGACTGGATTTCTTAAGCTTATGACGCGCGATTTTTGTTGTTGGAGAAAACAACGTTTTTTTAAGCCTAAGAAATCCGCTATCAAAGCACTGTCTTGACTAGAAGTGCCGTTGTTTTCCCTTACATTTTAATCTAGTGCACCTTGTAGCTATGCCCTCCACATCGTATCTCGTAGCCAAAATGACGTCACATGACGCTGCTCTATAGTTGGCTACAACGTTGTGTTCATTACTATTCTGAAACAAAACCCACAAGGGTGAAAGAACCCGCCAAGTTACAGCCAAGGAGAGTAGTGATATCAGAACACAAATGGCTGCCACCAAGTTGCTACATCAGTTGCCAAGCTAATCCCTCCGACCATTAAATCAAAGGTTAAATGGAACACCTGACCAGTGCTACAACCCGTAGCAATGGTCGAGTTTTTCATTTAACTTCTGAAGTAACAGTCGGTGGGATTAGCTGGGTAACTAATGTAGAAACTTGGTGGCAGCCATTTTTGTTCTGATATCACTACTTTGATCGGGTTCTTTCACCCTCGTGGGTTTTGCTTCAGATACCACTTATTTTGTAGTGCTTTTTATTTTGGTGGCATCCCCCCCCCCCCCCGGTGTAAGTTATACACTATCTGGTCAAGTTTCGAACGAAAATGATTGAATATTAACGGTGATATTGATTTCTTTTAGTTTTGCTGGAGTGAGGACTTCAGTTATATAAATTGAAGCGTTTGCTGATTTTTTTTAAGAGAGCACGAACCCAAACTTCATTCAACCACCAGCAATAAGTAGCACGTCCATTGTACCGATAATGTTCGTGCTGCTGATTATTTGCGGGAGTCAGTTTGCATTGTGATAATTATTTTGATCACAGGTGACATTTTCCCCCCAATATATAAGAAAATAGATTACTAATGATTGCAATCTTTTTAGTTAATGTCTCCCCGAACGTCATACTATAAAAGGCACAAACTGGAGTTAAAAGTGTATTCAATACCAAATTTCATTGGTATCTGTCGCATAAATTATTTTACTACGAGCGGAATTAGTAAGTAGCCAATAGTCAACTGAAATCAATGATCTTCACGCACTTGTTATCATATTGAAATAGTTTACGCACTTGATTAAAATACAACTATTGCTTGTCAGGGCACAAAGATAGCCCATATTTAATAATTTTCAAGCTGTTTCGCCGCATAGCGATTTATCCTCACCATCGCGAAATACGCTCAGCTCTGGTTTCTACTAAACTATTATCAAAGCTAGTTCAAAGGGTTTAGTAGCAGGCCTTAACCACTCCCGGTCATTTGCCCGACGAAACTCTAAGGCCCTATGTCTGCAGCACCCGGATTCCCAGGCGGTCACACACCCAGCCACGCTAGTGTCCGCCACGCAACAATGCTGGAATCGAATACTGACTTTCTTACAATAAAGTGTGTCAATTGAACTTAGCCGGCAGACCCCTAGCGTGGTTTTTAATGCTTAGAGCTGATTTCGATTCTTAGCCTGTTTTAAGATTTAGAAAAACGGGGAAAACGACTGGAAACAGGAGAACTTTTAACGGTAAATTGTGAAAGAATATTATGCAAGCTGTCCGCTATAGGTACTGATGTTAGTGACAGTCTGAATGTCACACTGCCCAGATGTGCTGTGAAATGCACCAGTTCACGTCATGGATTAGTAACTCACAGAAAGTGACGAAAGTTAAAAAAAAAAAAACGCGTGAGACGTCCTTCGCAAAGCATCTTACCCTCTAAAGCAATCAGAACCACACCCTCAACACACCCCCTCCCCACCTTCAAAACAATGGCCACTAAACATCAATATGCAATCCATCAGATCCGAAACAGAATTATCAGCATCAATCTCGTCTTTAAAACCGGATCCGAAACGACTACACTATCTCAATACTTTTTTTTTTTTTAACTTTTTTAATCATTGTTTACTCGTGTCATTAACCAGAGTGTTAGTTCTGCGACAGCATTACTTAAAACAAATCCGTATATGGAACCAATTTCAATACTTAAAAATTTTCTGAGTTCGGAAATAAAAAAAATTGCACAACTTTTAAAGGAGAAGTAAGGCATGTTCATTCCCATACATGTTCGCTCGGTTCCTTAACTTCTACTATACTAGACGCAGGAAGAAGAAACCATCAGTGGTGATTAAGTGCATAGGTTTTTAATTTCGGATTTGAAAGTAAAAAACAGCTACGTCATTACTCTAGGACTGTTTAACTTCAGACGGCCCTTTATACATATGCTCAGTGGGCAGTGACATGATTTTGCCGTATACGCGAACGAAGGGGGGTGGGGGAAACTGATGGCACGCCAACATCCAAATCATTAGCGCCAAGCTCGGTCACAGTGAAGTGATCCGGGATGGAAACAAAGCTCAATATCTACATACAGTTGATAATTTTCAAATTTCGATAAGATTGATTCTGTGAACGGATTCAGGAAATTCCTCCAACTATTTCAAGTCCGCAAAAATATCTTTTTTTTTTTTTACTATTTCACTATTACTCTTTATGTTTCATTTATTTATTTCCCTAGATCTAGAAGAACACTAATACTTCGTCAGTCAAGTTATTGATTTTCCACGGTTTATCGTCTTTCACACGTCTGAGTTGTAAAGATTTAACTGCGCATTTTTTTTCCGTTGGTAATCATCGATGCAACCTGTTTTTCTTATTGTATTTGTAATAGTATTTAGTTGAACTTAATTAGAATATGAATAAGCACGAGTAAGCTATAACTTGAGTCCGTATCGTGGTCATATCGAATGCATAAAACCACATGGCAAACTTTACATTTCCCATTACACATCGCAACCTTGGTACACTTTACTTTTTGCCATGCAAATTTTGCCAATTAAATTACTTGGTTTGATTCAAAGACCCTAAAGGTGTAATAGGTCACTAAGTTTTAGACATTTACAGTAGGGGGATCTACAGCCCTCCCTTTATTCTATTTTGGTCTTTGTGCGATTATTATTACTCAAATACAATAATACTACTTGTTCACAAACCAAAACACAAATATAAAAATAATAATATCAATAATGAGGTACATAATGTTCTAAGATTACATTTAATTTATTCTGCCGATCGAGAGATGATACATTAGTTCATATTTTCTACAATCTCATTTTCATCTTACATAGCAGTTCCTGATTATGAAGTAAGATAACACCAAAGCAAGCGAACGAAAACGACAGCAATCGTTTTGAGTGCATCTGGACACCACTGCAACTATGTGCGAGATTTGCTGCACAAATGAAAAAAGAAGAGACTCAATAATAGATGCTGGAAAACGGCATCTAAGACTGTCGAAAAATGCAACACTTTTGAATTCGTTGTCAAGCCAACCATATAATACGAACAGAAATGGGGAATCAACAAAAGCAAAACCCGTAGCACAAGCAGACAAACGTGAAAGTAAAGCAGCATCAATCAACACACAAAAGTCCGCCAAAAAAAAAATAAAGCACTCAGAGATGACTGACGTATTCGTCCAGGCTGGATCCAGCGGGGATGGTGCTCAAAATTGAGGCAGCATTGCCTCGTTGAATGGCAACACCAATATGCTGGAGGAGGAAGGAGGTTGCTTGTTTCTCCCCGGAGACGAGGGTAATCTTCCGGCCAGTGGCGTGCAGCAAGAAGAGGCCCTCTCCGCCGATGGAGAGCAGAAGGAACGAACATAGAGCAGAAGGAATTACACCATGTTAGCTACAGAGGTAATATCTGGGACCAGTCGATGAGCAACCACAAGGGCCACGGCAGGAAAAAACAAATAGCGTCTTTAATCAAAGTAAGGCTGTGAGAGCGGCTTTCTTCGTCCGTTTTGTCCAACCCCTTAAGTTTCGAAACATACTGTATAATGTAAACAATGTGCTGCAGCGACTACCTAGTCGCAACCGGTCTTCTGTACAGTTTCGCCACTTTCAATGTTGAGGCGCACACCTCTATCGTGCACTGCAACAGCGATCTCATTATATAATCTGAAAGCAAACCAAAACAATTGCCGGTAAAATGTGTTGGCTTTAAGGCTTATTTTACATTTTAGGTGTAATTGTCAGCCTTTAGGCCTAATTTTTACCTGCAGTTTTAATTTTTGCATTTATCCATTCATTTTTGCAACATGGTAAACCCCTGGGCACATAGTTAATTAGTTACAGTGTTACAACGTCATGCGCAACACATATAGGTCTGTGGAAGGGAAGCGACGGGAGAGATGCAATGTAGCCTAGACACGGAGTCATAATATAGTATTGTTGATGAAGCCAGTACTAACTCGTAGCCATTTGACGTTGCCATGGTAACGTGATTTTAGGCCTAATTTTCAGTTTTTAGGTCTATTTTTTAACTGCAGTTTTAATTTCGTTAACTATCAGTTAAACCTAATGGCGAATTTGGTTCGATGGTAAACCTAATCATTCATGCAACTAAACGAAGACTTAACAAAGCTAAAATTCTTTTGCTTTTACTGCTGCGCGTTATTCTTATGAGATCAATACGACGATCAAATGTTATTATTTCATTTAGTTACGTCGTAGAAGCCTCTTAGCTATAAGGAAGTGACGCTGTTTTAGTTTGCCGTGTTTTTAAACTAATTTTTCACAATGAATCTAACATTGTAAACCGTGGTCGTCTTTATGTGGTATTGTTGCGAAGTTGAAAAACGTGCCGGTCTGATGGACAAAGTCGTTGCAATAGCCTCCTCAGTTGGCACGGCTGTACAGAAGACTAAAACCCTGGGGAGGAGAGAGACTCATTGCCCTATGTCTCGCTGTTGATGGAAATGGTGACGAATGCCATCAAGATGATGACTATCAACAATCACATGGTAGACCGTAAGTGGCCACCGACACCAATGACATCCGGGAGCGATTACCCCTCAAATGGAAGCAATGAGTAAAATTGGTGTGACAAATACTTAAACGGGCCAACACCACCTCTTCTTGGCGACTGTGGCGACAGGCCAAGTATCGTTCATGAACAGTGCCATTAACAGCCCACAACTTATTGTTGTTTTGTTTGTTCCACAAGGCTTACCGAGCAAATGCAATCGCAGATTTGAGTTAAAAAGGCGTCCAAGGTAAGATGGGTAAGATCACCTTTCGCTGCAGCATCAGTGTGCTCATTTCCAGCTATCCCAACATGGCCCAGATCCAGAAGAAATTAACAGTTTTCCACTGGCCATGCAAGCATGAAAGCAGAACGTGGATTTCATTGTGTAAAAGCGTTCCGAAGGTTATGTGATGCCAGAGACTCCAGGGCACTCATAGAATCACCAAAGACGATAAAATGTGCGCCCCGAAGGTCAAGGAGCCATTCCATTCTATAGCGAGACCAAGTGCCAGAAGCTCTGCCAAAAAAACAGAATATACTGATGGAAGGCGATGGGAAATAATCATTCTCACACACACAAAACCACATGCTACAACAAGGTCTGACTTTGACCCATCAGTGAAAAGCCGCTGATACCCGATGTTCTAAAAACACAACTGCTGGAGCTCCTGCAAGTATCTTGCTGATGGAACTTTTGGGGAGGGGTGCCCGACGGAATGTAAAAATGCCACTTGGCAGGAAATGCCGCCTGGCATCTTCCCAAGCCTCAAGATGCAGGCATTTCAAAAGCCATTTCCTGACAGGACTTCTGGAGCCTATCACGGAAATCACCTTTAATCATCCTACGCCTGCCTCCCTGCAAGTCGGTCCAAAAACCATGGGCCAAGCAGGTCTGAATTGCACAGCATGCAATCGCACAGCAGACTGAATGGCTAGCTGCTGCCGGCAAATTGCCAAAGGTGGCTCCGAGGCTGAGCATTGGAGATGTCCAAAATACCACAGTTGTCAAACGCACGTTCCTGCCGTGCACCCTACGAAGTAACCACTTGCAAGATGTTAAGCACTCACAAAGCCTTTTCTTTAAGTTGGCACAAGTGTGGAACCAAGATTACCTAGCATTGAATATCAGACCTAGGAAACATTCCTGTTAGACTACAGGATTTTTGCCTGCTCCAAGTGCAAGCAAGGATCTGGGTGTAGTGTTCGTTGTCAGCAAAAGTGGACACACCCTCTTTTATCCGGAGAAAATCAGAAACCATTACTGACTGTGCAGCTCTGGACCCTGTTAATTGCCAGCTGCAGCTGCCATTCACAAGCCTGCATAACCAAACACCGAAGTCATCAACAAACAATGACTGTGCAACAGCAGCTTGCTGGGTAACGGGGTTGATTGCAGTAGCAAAATGAAAGACACTGAGAATACATCCTTGAGGCACACCATTCTGCAAACAACACGACAGTTGACGCCACACATACACTAAAGGCACAGCCTGAGAGAAGAGTCCAAAAGAAACACCGGCAACCATTCACTCAAGCCATAGTTGTACAGGTTACGGAGAACCCTGCAATGCCTGGTCGTGTCGTACGCCTTTTTCAAGTCAAATAACACTTGAACCTGATGTTGATCCAGGTGAAAAGCCTCCTTCACGTTTGATTCACGTGCATCCATATAATCAATAGTTGATCGAAGCCATTGAAAGCTACACTGGGAAGCAGATAAAATAATACATGTGACTGCAGCACCCAGACCAACCACTCACCTGCCATCCGTTCCATAAGTTTACAGGCTCAGCTAGTTAGAGAGATTGGGCGATAACTGAACAGAAAAGGCGGATCTTTTGCTGGTTTTAGCAACTAGAATAACCATCGCCATCTTCCATCCAGCTTGAACACAACCCTCCGCACATGGTTGAATATGGCCAGCAAGAACTTCTGGGAGGCCTGAGACAGATGCTTTAACAGCTGAAAGTGGAGTCGCGCGACTTGACCAAACTGAAAAAAATTCCTGTATGGTGAATGGTAAGTTGTAATCTCCAGACTGTCAGAATGAAAGTCTTGAAGAGAACGAACCTCCTCTTTTTGCTTAATCTCAAGGAAACCAGGATCGTAGTGGTTATCGCTCGAGACCCTCACAAATGTAGACGCATGAAATTCAGCAATATCTGGCACTGAAGAGATCACGGAATTCGCCACCCTTAACTATGCACTGTGGAGGACACGTTTCTCCCTGTGATTTGGTGCACCGTCTGGCAAACCTGTCGTGATGGTGTGAAACACGTGATCTACGATAAGCATACCACGAAGCATTGGGTTTTGTGCACTACAAACGACTCGAGTTGTGTGACATCTCGGCCCTCGCCAGTCATCACTAAAAACTTTGGGGCTTGATCCCAAATTTTACTACGGTGCAGCTCGGCCATCGCCTGTCACCACCAAGAACTTCGGGTCTTTATTCCGACATTTATTACGTTCAGATTAACAGGGTCCAACTAGGCCTAACCATCTCAAGTTATGTCCTCAGGCACTTGTTAGTGTACAGAGGAGAAGTGGAAGGGGGAGGGAGGGAAAGAAGAGGAAGATATGAAGAGAACACCGATAGGAGACCTAAAGGTGATTTCCTAGCTGAAGGGGGGACCTAGCTGATTTCCCTTGGGCCGTGTTGTGATTTTGCTTCACTTAACGTCCGATTACGGGTTGGTTTCTCTGTCGTATATTTGATGGATAGGAGCGATGGTCTGCTTTGGCTGCCACCATCTACTAAGCATTACAAGTTGCGTTGTCAACCCAGCTGCTTCACCTCTTCCATGTAGTGCAGTCATACAATTTATTTACACACTACATATTTACATCGACGATCCAAACATCTCACTAGTCAAACGCAGAATGGATAAAGTTTTCTAACAAGCATTCACTTTTATCCCCCAAACAAGACCCTCCCACAAGACCCTCATAGGTGTTCCTTTTTTAGTCCAAGGTCTTGTAGCAATAACAATTGTCCTTCAATTACAGCCCTGTACCCACTGAACTGGATAATGAGTCACTTTTGCTCTCTATCAAACAAGACATCTCTTGAGGTGAACAAAGGGTTTCGATTTGTGACCCACATTTCCAGTCCCCTTTCCAGATGAGGTTAGCTGTAAAAATGTTTCTGTTTTTAAACGGCCTTGACTTGCACAGGTAAACAGAACACAAAAGAGTATTTTTTTCTTTTGAATTAGGTACAGCAGAAAACTCTCAATATACGGATTTTTCATTTTCCAAAAGCACACATAACATCCCCAGGCCAAATCACTCTGTTATTATGGGTAATGTCACTCCATCTTGCCAATTGCCAGAATAATGGATTACTCCCAAAAAATCCTCAGTTCTGTCATTCCAACATCACAAAAACACAGTTCAGGCGTGACACAAAGACCAGTTCTTCTATCACTACCTTCTAAAAGCAGCTACTTACAAGCATTGTTCAATAAATGTGCATGTAAAAAAAAATTACATCTGGTATTCCCGCATGACAATATATGCATTTGCCCAACACCAAAAAAAAAATCTAAATTACCATTTATCCCTTGATACAATTAAGCTAAAACAGACAAACTCACTGAAGTCACTTCTCTTAATTTACTGTAATTAAAGCACCCTTCAGCTCCTATTTAATTTACGATTTATCACAGATATGATAAATCTGTGAGATCATTCATGAGAGCCAACTCAGGAGTTTGGTTAGTGTTGACAAAATATTAGCACAACAATATGGCCGCAATTTAATCACAACTACGCACTTATTTACAAAGGCCGGAATACGACGTATCAATGACTACACCGCATTAGACGTCCCTTAGCTGAGTTAATCTGACTCTCATTTCAATCACACAACACAAGAATTTAGGTAATTGTGGCCACGATCAAATACCATTTTTGCATCCCCGGGCCAGACTGTAATTTGGCCTGACTTGGCCAAATCACCATACTTCCTATGACTAATAACGCCTTTCCCTCTACAATGGCTGCTGTATTTTACTGCTTGTTTTACTCATAATTTGACCTGTCAAATTTGACACAATCTTCTTACTACTGCACTTTAACCCTTTTTGCATCGACATTAATGCTTGTTTTTTTGCCTTAATGCTACACCTTCTCTTCATACAGTTTTTCATACATGCATTAGTCATACGTGCACTTATCATCATTTCAACACTACCTACTGGTGTTTCCTTCATCAGTTGACTAAACTGATGTTTAGTAATTCGATTTGCCATGTTAATTTTGTGCCTGACTCCTTTTTTAATGATACCCTTTCTTGTCAAAGTATAACGGTTTTTCCCCGTCTCATTCTTACTTTAGGATAACGCAACACTCACAGTCCTAATAATTTAGAACTACGCACCAAGTTCGCACTCCGCCCATCTTTATTACCCATACTGTTGATTGCTAATTTATATGCATCACCTTGTTTGGCTATCATTTTATTAAGCCCTTTATCCCTTTGGATAGTTAGATCACTATTTGAATTATTCCCTTCTAAATCTCCAAAAGGTTTATTTATTTTGCTTCTACATGCCTCTTGAATTTGTCCTCCATTACGTCTGAGTTTAGCCTCTGTTCTGACCTACTCATGTACCTCACATTTTTGCTCGTTTTGTTTACACTTTCACTCGTGTATGTGACCTCAAACATGTCTCCATAATTAACAATATACTTTCTCTCTATCTGCGGGTTTACCGATTTTCCTTCCAGAATATCTACCCCGTCGTCTACAGTTCCCATCTTTGCCAAGCAGGAGCCGTCTAACTCTTCCCCTCCCATGCTGATTTGCGGATGATATGTTTTTAATTTCAACAAACTATGTTAGAACAGAAATGATAAATAATTTACAATTTGATTTTGGTCTACTTAATTGTTGGCTAGTTGATAATGAAATGTATATTAGTCAAGATAAAACATTTTTTTATGAATATAACAGTACCAAAAATTACAATAAACGATGATTTAATCATAGTAGTACATGATGAAAATTGCACTTTTATGAATTCAGGAATGAAATTAAGTGCCAACTGTGAACAAAAATGTAAGAAATTAGAAATAAAACAAAATGCAAAATATTTGGACTTGACTATTGACATGCATTGGAATTTAAAAAAATATTACTGAATTAATGAATAAACTTCAAGGTGTTCTCTCTAAACTGTTTCAAGTGAATAATGTCCTAGATAAAAAAAAAATAAATAAAAAAATTCTATGATGCGTGGGTAGAAACTCACCTACGATATGGTATTGAAATTTATGGTTTTGCCACTGATTACATAGTAAAGAGATTACAGAAAATCCAAAATAAAATCGTGAAAGCACTCTTGACAATAATAATAAAAAAACAACCGTGCTATATCTGGAAAATAAAATTTTAAACATATGCAAGCTTAGAGATCAGAAAATTACTTTGATAATACAAATAAACATTACAATGATGAAAAAAGAATCAGACTTAGGCAAAACAAGCACAGATTTTTTATTCCAAAGTGGTACAATAAATATGGTACAAGAAGACGAAATTATTACATACCAAACATTTTTAGTAGAATTCCCAATGAATTATTGATATTTAATAATAATAAAATTGAAATTAAGGGAATTTTTGTTAAATTAAATAATTTAAAATGTGATTTTTTTTTAGAACCTTAATGTTGAAATGAAATCAATTATTTTGTGTATATTATGTGTATAATGGTTTTTTGTGTGTTATTTATTTTGTGTCCTTTTATTGTATGCTCATACAAGTCTTTTATAAACTTCGACCAATTTGTATGCAATAAATTATTATTATTATTATTATTATGGCCATTCATGATGACGGACTATCAATGGGGGACGCGTGAGAAAACGCTCCAAGAAAATGGTGATTAATCTGTATTAACAGCTCTGTGCTTGCGGATTGCAGGAAGATTCTGGTGCATGAACATCCCGGGAACAAAGTGTGAGGTTCGTCGAAGTGCCTAATACCAGATCTGTGAAGATTTTTGCGGTTGTAATTTCGTTGAAAATGGACCAGCCATTTTCTACGGAAGCTGTAAAAAACATCACCAACTTTTCATAATCGACAAAAAAGTGAGAAAGTACGGAAGAGTATTAAGGCCATCACAGAATTAATCTAAAAGCAATCGTTTTGACATAAAAAAAAAGTCCACCAGTCCATTCGATTAAAGAGAGCAACCTGAAAGAAGGGCACAACTGAAACAGAAACTGAAATGAAATGTGGTGGGTGCGAAAATAAACTTAATAGTCAAAATGACAATGTCATATGTGGTAAGTGTAAAGTGAAATACCATTTTGGTTATGCAAAAATATCAGTGAAAACCTGGAATGCAAAAAGTGTAAAAAGTAAAGAAGCATGGAAGTGTGTGCCTTGCAGAGCACAACGAACATTGTCAGAACAAGAGAAAGAGAATTTAGATCAAAGTACTAGTGACGACGAAAGTGTACACGAAAGTGAAAGTGAAGCTGAAAAGAGAAGAAAAGAAGAGGGAAAAATGGAGACAGAAACTAATGCAGAAATAAATGCGCTTCAGGTGACAATGATACGAATTGAGAATAAAATGGACAAACTAATGGAAATATATGACAAGATTGCCAAAGTCCAAGAAGAACAAGCAGAGAACATTAAAACACTGAACTACATAAGCCAGGAGCAAATAGACATGAAAAAAGGAAATCAAGAAATGATTGAAAAAATTAAAGAAATGGAAGGAAGAATAGTCCAATTAGAAAATAAAGAAGCTAGAGACAAACATATTGAAAAAACTGTACATGAAATAGCAATGTCAACACACGAAAAAGAACAATATGAGAGAAATCGTAACATCGAAATTAATCAACTAGACTGGCTACCGCAAGAAAAATTAAGAGATGTAGTGCAACGAGTAGCTTTGAACTACAACATAGGATCCTATAGACCAGAACAAGTGGAGGCAGCACACCGAATACCGAAGAGAAACAAACATAAAAAAAGTGCATTGATTATACAATTCAAAAGTAGAGAATTCAGAGATGCTTGGCTAGAAAATAAGAAGTAGACAGTGACAAATGATGACATGACGCCTTAATATAAAAGCTTATTCTGGAAAAAAAAAGAATATGCAAAAACCAATGATTACAAGTATGTTTGGTTCCTTAGAGGAAAAATAATAACGAGAGGAAATGAAAATGAACAAGAACTGAGGTTGGTGAAAATAATGTGAGGAAGATTTACAGCAGCAAGTCAATAATAATGTATAAAAATAAGATCTTTGAAACAAATGAAGAAGTTAAAGAAGAAATTGAAAAGGAAACTGGGGAAAATGTCAGTTTTAAAGTAATCCATGTCAACATCAGAAGTTTAAGAAAAAACTGGGATCTTTTAAAATATCACATTACAGAAACAAAAATAATGTGGGATGTAATTGTATTAACAGAAGTAAACATAAAACAAATTGAAACATCAAGTTATAATTGGGACGGTTATCACAATTATAACATAACAAGAGAAAAAACAAGTAGGGGAGGAGGAATAATAATATATGTAAAAGATAACATTATTGTTGATTATAATAAAACAAAAAATCTAGAAATAGCAAGCAATGAGGGTTTAGAACTTGTATTAATAAAGCAACTACACACTTTTAAAATATCCATTTACAAAAGACCTGAGACAAACAAAAATAACTTCATAAAAGAACTAAAGGAACATATTAAAATAAAAAATAAACATCAGAATGAAGAAAATGTGATTATAATAGGTGACATAAACATTGATATTTT
>JAHWFP010163982.1:18540-33717 GCA_023313725.1 Lithobius niger
AGAAATAATACATGTAAATAAAAAAGAAATATTCCAAAAATCATGCATAGACCATATATATATATATATATATATATATATATGTAAAGCTAGGAGAAATAGGATGGGAAAAAAAATAGTGGAACAATTAAAATAAAAATTGCTGATCATTATTTTACGGTGTGCTGGTCTGGAAAACGGACCTGAACAGAACCACAGAAAATGAAACAAGAGAAGAGAACATTTATCAGAAATATAACCATAAAAACATTATTAAGGATCTACAATTCCAAAACTGGGATTTTTTGGATATTATAGAATGCCCTAATAACATGTGCAATGAAATTATCACTACAATAAAAAATATATATGATAGGATTATTTCTAAAAAAAAAAAAAAAGAACATAGAGAACTTCCAACCCCAAAAAAGGCACGAGTGGATTACAACTGAATTAATAGCATTAATAAATAATAAAAAAAAAAAAAATTTGTGGAAGGAAATACAAAAACAAGGAAAGGAGATAAATATTAAATTAGTGCAGCAATACAGAGATTTAAAATGTATTATAACGAGTAAAATTAAAATATGTAAACAAGAATACTATAAAACAAAACTAAAAAAAACAGACGATGGTAAAACATTATGGCAAATAGTAGATGAAATAAACGGACAACAAAATCAGAAAAAAAGAATATAGATAAAGATATTACAAATACATTTAAAGAAACTGAAATACAAAAATTAAGAAATGACTTTAATGACAATTTTATTAATCAAGTACCAAAACTAAGAAAAGTCTTTGAACAAAAATTAATTAACTATAAAAATGGAAACCATTATAGAACGGTGTTTAATAAACTTAAACAAAACATTCAAAAACATATGACAAAACATTTTTTTGTAAAATATCCTACTACAACAGAAATAATTCAAATTATAAGAGAATTAAAAAAACTCAAATGCAACAGGTATCGATGGCTTTAATACAGAAAATTTCAAACAGAGTGAAGAAAATACCTCAATATTCGTATGCAAACTAATTAACAAAATGATTGATAATGAAACATGGCCAGATCAACTGAAAGTGCAAGTACTAAGGCCTATATTTAAAAAAGGCGACAGGAATGATAAAAATAATTACAGACCAATCTCATTATTATCAATAATAGACAAAATAATTGAAAGATTCTTTTCAAATAAGATTACAGAATTCTTAACAAAATTTAATTTACTAAATAATACACAATACGGCTATAAAAAAAACAAAAGCACGGCAGACTTGCTAATACAAATAAATGAAATAATAACTAAGGCGTTGGATGAAAAAAAAATATGTAGGAATAATATTAATTGATCTACAAAAAGCCTTCGATACCTTTGACCAAGATATTTTAATGAAAAAATATGAAAGAATTGGTCTGCGAGGTAAAATATATAATTTAATCAAAAGTTATTTAATGAATAGAGTAGCAACAGTAAAAATTGGAGATGATTACAGTACTTATAAAGATGTTACTTATGGAGTACCACAAGGATCTGTTTTGGGAACTCTATTGTTTCTCATATATGTAAATGATATAGATGACTATGTACATAGAACCTTAATATATATGTTCGCAGATGACACGGTATTAATTTCCATAAATTTAAAATATTATGAGATGAGTAAAAATTTACAAAAAGACTTTGACATAGTTAACGGATGGTTGATAGAAAATGAATTATACATCAGTGAAGACAAAACTGTACGATTTGATATAACGGTACCTAAAATGAAAGATAGAAATATAATACAAATAATAGCACATAGTGAACAGTGTGACCTAATGAAAAATAAAACAAACTCACAAAACTGCAAAATTACCTGCAAGGAAATTGATAAAAAAAAATACAACAAAATATCTAGGATTAGAAATAGACTCAAACTGGGACTTTAAAGAGAATATATTGAAACTAACAGTAAAATTGCGACAAATGATACCAAAATTATACAATGTAAAATATATTTTATGCAACAAAAACAAAAAATTATTATATGATGCTTGGATAGGTAGCTTATTACGATATGGTATTGAAATATAGGGTTCTTCCACTGAGTATATAATAAATAGACTGCAAAGAGTACAAAATAAACTAATAAAAGTATTATTTCGCAAAAAAAGGTGTGTAATTATTACACAAATAGCACATAAAAATTATGATAAAGAAAAAAGCACACGATTAAGAACATCACAAAAGTATAAACTACCACAATGGAATAATGCATATGGAACAAAAAATAAAAAGTATTATATACCACATATATTTAACAACTTAGAAAAGAATATGCTACATTTCCAAAGTAAACTAGAATTGAAAAAAAAATTTAATAGATGGATTTGTAAGCTATTATAAAGCAGTGTCATAAAGCGTCTGTAAATAGTGTATCTAGCTGTATGTTATTTATAATAATGTAAATTGTTGTTATATGTTGTTATTGTAGCTCAGACAAGTTTTTCTCCCGAAAATCTTCTAGCATTGTATGCAATAAAAATTATTATAATTATTATTATAAGTGCACTATATCGTCCGAATTATCTTGTAAGCAGTGGCGTAGCCCGGAATTTTGTTACGAAGGGGGGATGGGACAAAAAAAAAATATTAGCATTGAAAATATGGTTCCGAAAAATTCGGTTAAGAAGATTAAAAAAGAGGGGGGGCCTTTAAACTCACCCCCCACCCCCCCCCCCCCCCCACCCCCAGCCGGGTCCCTCGATAATTCATTTTCAACAATTTTAGTGCCTTTTAACTGTTACAAAAGCGCATTTTCATTTTTTTTTTTTGGTTTAAATAAATGCCTTATTGTCTTACTTTTACCAATTGTACTTTTAACTTTGGATGCTGTCCCCCGCCCCCCGAACCCCACTGCGTGAGACCACATCCGTAAAATATAAGCTTACAATTTGCGCTGGGCTCCCACTGCATCGTGCGCAATTATTAAAGGAGATTAACGCGTTATTACTTCTCTTTAATGAACGTTTAAAAGGATTTGAAACGCTAACAGATTACGTTTTAATCCAGTTAACTTTCATTTCATAATAAGCCTTTGTGTGTCCGTTAGTTCACTTTTTGTTGGCGTCAGAAAATTGTGAAAGTTAAGACAGATTACCGTATCTACATAATAATGCGTAAAAAATGCCGGCTTGCGGTTTGGGGGAATACAAACGCTTTGTTGGTGCGCACCAAAGCATGCACTAAACTGGAAAATCGTTACCATAAAGGAAAACAGAAGAAAACATTCTGATTACATGATTTTCAAGAGCTAAGATCGTTTCGACGGAACGGAGATGGACAGTTTTCCTACGGAAGTTCCTAAAAGCTTACATTCCATAGCCTACGTGAGAAAGGAAGAGTGCGAATTTCCCACTATCACCGAATACAAAATAGGAAGAAAAGAAAAGTTAATAATAGTGGTAAAATTTTATATCCGGGAAAAAGCCGAAGGCGAAAGGGGTGCAATATGGGTTTATGAACCGCGGATAACTGACCACATTTAAATTAAATGACGATTAAATAAAAACTAGAAATTAAAACTGTAAATCCAACAAGCGGGGAGCGACTACCTAGTCGCAACCGGTGTTCTGTGCACTTCCGCCACTGTTGAGGCGCATATACCTTTATCACGCACTGCAATACCCATCTCTGTTATATAATCTAAAGGTATAGTAACCATCCCATTGCAGGTTAAAAAGGAGGTATAGCTTTTAGTACTAATTTTCGATTTTAGGCCTAATTTTCAGATTTTGGGCCTACTTTCTACCTGCCGTTTTAATTTCATAAGTAGCAGCTAACGCAGAATTGCCAGGATTCGAGAATGGGCCTGGTCATTCATGCAACACAGTGTCGAGACTTCACGTTGCCATGGCAAGGAGGAATCTTTTAAGCGATTGGACGTAGGCATGTTAAATGCGACATGTCGCCTGGAAAAAGCTACGATCAACGATTTTTTAATTTATCATGTTTTTTAAAGTTCGCTTCGCTTCTCTTGAAAAAGGTGTTCCTAAGTCTGCCCAGATTTTCGCAGTACGGAAGACTAAAATGCAACAGCTATACAACTCAGTATAAACATAAAAATTATAAAACAATTATCATTACGACGTCAATTGAAAAGAGGAAGCAATCAGGCAGTAAAATTTAAAATCGAGAAAAATGGTGTTGAGAGGAATGTACCGTTAAGACTCGCTATGGAAGAACTTGTCCTTGCCTACAATCTTTGCATCATGAACTTGACATTGACTACTCCAGTTTTTTCGAACAGATCTTTCGTCCTGCCAGAGACTACCACTTTGAACACCACAGATAACACTCCAACCTGCACATTCGTTCCCATTTGTACACTCTTGGGGGGCGGGGGGCTTAATGGCGCCTTGACAACTAAGTCATTCTTAGGTTTATTGCTCAGTGTATGGGAGTAGAGGGGGGGAGGGGAGGCATACCCATGCTATGTGGAACTCCTTACCAGAGCACATTGTCTCCGCCCCTACACTCAACTCTTTCAAGGCCTCTTGATGCTCCCCTTTGATTTGGCTTGATGGTGGGCGCCTGTTAAGTCCTTGACTGTAAGCCATCTCCATTCTATTTAACTAATATCAATTAATCTATTAAATTACGCCTTGTTATTAAAAACTTCTTCCAAACTCAGACGTAAATAATTAGAATCAACTGCTGCGAGAAATTTGGGAGTCGGCCTTCAGCCTCAGTTACTATTAAAATTTAGTTCTTTAAATCGTGAGGCCCTACATTGTGGTTTGCATTATGAACAATTTTATTAAAGGGAAATTGGTTTACATTTACTTATTAAACGTCTCGTTGGCGTAACACATAAAAAGTGGTAAATATCGATGTAGTACGTCCAAATCATAATTTTCTCTAAACTGCATGATTCGATTCGAGCACCGCCATCATCTTAATTCCACTACAGCAAGAGAAATTACGACGCATCGATTTGAAACGGAATTAAACCTGATTTGCCCTCCGACTGGGAAGGAAGACAGAGGAGAGAAAGTGAGCATGCGCCGCTAAACCTAACAAGCAACTGCGACGCACCACCACTGATTGCGAAAGGCCGTTATCCTACAAATTAGCCACACTAAAATGTTCTCCCACGGATTTCTCTTTGAGCTTGACAATACATCATCCATGCCTCAACTGGCTGGCCACTTCAAGCGTCTTTTACGTCTTAGTAGGTAACGCATGGAACGATATGGTTCAATTGTATTTTCATCGCGATTTTTGAGTTTATAACTGAAACCGAAAGTAATTGCATCGCGGCACATGATGTCTCTCCACTCGGCAGGAGGTCAAATCATGCGTTTCTGTATGTGTAATTCGTCGCTTCGTAAACGTTTGCCGTAAAGTGCAAATTAGAATAGTAATCGGACATTTAGGCGATGGACACTTTGCATTGGACATTAATCATTGGACTCTTAGGCGACGAGCAAAATAAAATAATTTTTTTTATCTTTAAAATTTTACACTTTACACTTAAAATTGAAACTTGTAGAGGATAAAAGTTCGTACTTTAAAAGAAAAGTTTATACTTTGCACTTTAAAATCTACCCTTGAACACGATAGCTTATCTTAAAAATGTTATACTTCACACCAGTGACGTAACTAGAGTTTTGTACTGAGGGAGCATCACTAGCCATATAGCCGAATGGTGTGGAACGGAGAAACTAATAACAGCTAAGGGGTCTGGGGGAGAGCTGCGAGCTCCCCCAGCGGCCCCAGAAGTGGACGCATTTTTGCTGTTTTCCGGCATTTTCCGGCCGTGTAAAGTGCCGTTGGAAACGTTTTTGTAAAATCAGTTTTACTGACTGCATTATACGCATAAAATAATTTGTAACGCAAATCTTTCAGTTTTTCATAAAATAAAATAAAATACGTCTTCAGGACAGTCACCGTTTTTTGAGCTATGCAAAAAGTGACTTGGCCAATTTGCCGAATAAGCCTTAAAAATCTTATAGAGGGGGCGAATCGCCCTTTTGCCTCTACTAGTTAAGCCACCTTTACACTTAAAATTAAAACGTTGATGCGTGATCATCAATTTTTCTTACGATTGTGCCCATGCGTGCACTCCTAAGAACCACTTAACTAACTTTCAACGGTTACGTGCGTGTATGAGGTAAAACAAAATTGGGAGGGGTTACGCAGGGAAAGGGTACCATTGGGTACCCTGCCTTGGCTCGAATTTTACCAGGCAGGGTTAGGAGTTTCACCAGGAAACGATTTTCTTGACTTTTATAGGGTTTGGGATTAAGTCAGTGTTAAGGACTGATGTGCACCTTTGGTTCTTCAATACGTTATCACCGCCATTGATAAAAGTGTTTTGGGAATGATGAATAGAGGAAATAACACTTATTTGCATGAAATACGAGGGAACAGCAGCACTTACTGTTTTGGGAGGCGGCAAAAGGGGGTAATCCTGCAGCTTATTGTTGATCCTACTTCCTTGGTGTCACTCCATCCGGCAAGATCAATAGCTTGATCACCCGGACATTTAGGCGCAACTAGTGGACACTTAGGCGAAATAGGATGAAAAATTGATAAACATAAAAATAAAATACCCTAAACATCAGCAAATTTGTTTTTAATGAATCAATACCATTCTTTATGCTTGTTACTCACTGCCCGGCAACTGCTAAAATACACATGTAACGTCGCCTATTTGTCCAACCGTTTGAAAAATTGTTGTTTTTCTCGCCAAAGTGTCCGTCGCCTTAAGTGTCAGTTACGTCAATATTAGAATAGCATCGTCGTTCGAAAAATCACGAAGCTTTGTGAAATTGTTATTTGAATGTATCACGTCGACATTTTCCGTTTTTCTTTGTCTAATAGATCAAGGGAATATCTCTTTAAACTATTCGTCTTATAAGTTGACATACGGCATAATTCTATGGTGAAGGAAGACTCAAGACAGTGCTGCAGGCGATTATGAAAGGAATAAAAAAAACTGTTAAAACCATTTCAGTGTATACGTATTTATAATCTGTAGGCAAAGTAAAAAGGTTCGTGGAATAGCATGGCTGAATTTGTGCTATTTTATGTAAAATGATTCTCCGTATAAACGCCACTCACATATTTTATCAAGACACACGCTAGTGTGTCGCCCGCCAAGATAAAACGATAACATCCAGATAATATGTATATATGAGCATGACGACCACTAGACACTTTGTGTCTTTACAGCAAAGGGAGTTTGGCTGTTTTCAGCCATCTGAAGATAAATAACTATGCGACAGAAAAGGCTGAAACTTGTTTAATCGGGAGACTTTGGTAGTCTGACAAAATAAAAGTCACTGTTAGACACATAGCTTAACGTTTTCTTGTTGAAAAAACGACGTGAATAACGTTGATATTTGCCTAATTACTACTAACTACTACTGGTAAAGCTTTTTTGTATTACGAAAATAAATTCTTCCATGCGGTGAATAAAGATGGTTCTTAGCTCATTTTACAGGTATTGATCTGGAGATGTGCCCTTTTCATATGGACCCTTATAAATGGTCAACCGGTCCGGGGGTAGGGAGCTCCAAACGTCTAAATTGATTGTTTTACATTGTTTTAAACATTGTTTTATTGCAACAATGCCAAACTGACAATTAAATAAATTCGTTCATTTGCGAGGAGATACTGCAATACTAATAAAAATGTTAATCAAATGAAAAAAGGTGACTGCTGTCCTCAAAATCCAACGAAACCAAAAGAAGAAAAAGAAATTGACCAGAAAACTAGATTGCCGTTTCCATTTCATAATTACTAAGAAAAAAAATACGGATTTCATCAATTTGGACCAAAAATTACTGATATCTACACCAAAACAAAACTTGTTAAGGATTCCCGTCAAGCTTTTCGGCCGTGGGAAGTCGTGATATCAAACGCCAAGCTAATCCCACCGACTAAGGGCTCGTTTATGCAACGAGACCTTCTCGCTCGCCGAAAGCTATTTGCTAGGTCACCGTTATTTATTTACGATTAATTTCCCGTTTCTATTGAATGATTGCGGTAATAGACAACAAATTAAATGTGTTATAAATAACAACACGAACAAAGAACAAAGTGCAACAGTCATTTTAAACATTGCTACAACATTGTTGCCATTTCACGCTATTTCCAAATTTTGCTATTCTTGCTGGAAAAACAGCTTCTAGCAGTGATCAAACAACGGTAGAATAAATAGCTACTCGCAGCGAGAATTAAGAATCCAACATGGCGTCCATTTAGGTGTTATCGATTCGAAGACAAACCTTCGAATGCCGGTATTCAGAAATCTGTCCATCGTCGTATATTGCAGTAAAAATTGTTTTCTTGTTGTCATAAATCGACGCTGTCATGTTGCAAGTATCGTACGTCGTGTCGCGAGGCACGAGGAGAAAATTTGCGTCCGCGTTGTTGCCATGGTTACTACGTATAGACAACTTGAAAGCCGCATTCTCCGACAAAGACGAGAAGCGGCCAGCAGATTTAGTATTGACCAAGTAAAAGCTAGTTAGCGAGAAAGTTGTCGTTGCGTAAACGTAATACTCCAAACGTTAAATGAAATAATCGAAAATTGTGCCGTAAGCAATTTTCATACATTTCATTTTCGAACTATTACTCGGTGGGATTAGCTTGGCGAAAGAGCTTGGCGTTTGATATCACGACTTCACACGGCCGAAAAGCTTGGCGGGAATCCTTAACAAGTTTTGTTTTGGTGCAGATTCAAGTTTACAGTCCAAAGAGCGTTACTTTTTTCTAACCATACTATTATCCATCAAACGGCCCTGGATACAAACGATAGAATAATATTTGACTTTTTCATTTGTACTTCGTCATGGTATTCGTCATGGCTAAATTTTGTACTTTAACATCATACTTTAAGATTATTTTGTTAGGCAGTTATTTATAATTTCCCTACGGTGATCTATATTAGCGTAGATCATTCCACTTTTACGGCATTTCTGTGGAAATTCCGATCTGTGAATAATAGTGGGTAAACTGTTATTATTTAGAATGAAGCAAGCTATAGTCTGGTCTCGACTTTACCAGCGATTTGTTTACCAGCACCGTACTCCGTATTTATATATCAGAGTATTCGTTATAGTATTCGAACTGAATCTTGTACATTAACGTCAAACTTTACGAATTGTCGGCATTTACTTATAATTTTTATTCAGCGAGATATAATTAGCGTAGATAATTTTCACTCTGACATCATATGTCGTTAAATTTAAGTCTGTGCGTAATAATTAACTGATTGTAATTTAGGATGTGGTGTTACAGACAGGTATACACAGCTCCCGTTTATCGAATTACGTTTCAGATGTTTGTGTCTCTGCTGATTTAGGTAGGGTACTAAGAGGATTTTCGTTGTTTATTAATCACTATTACCCGAAAAAAAATGCCCGTGGTGTTTTCCCTTGGGACATTGTTTTTCACAAACTGGCGAATTTTTGTCATTTTCCGTTTTATTCAATAACACAAAATTCTGAATCTTTTTCTTGTCAGGGAAAGTCCTTGAAAATGTTCTTTAATTAAATGTAAATCAGTTTGTTAAATATTTGGATGCAGGCAAAATTTTAAACAAATTTTTCAACATTTGAAAAATTTGAATTTAAAACAAAATATTTAGTTACAAAATTCAAATTAAAAAGAATAGAAACTTAAATTCTTGTCAGGGATTTTTATTACACTAATTCACAATAGGAATTAATACCAAATGCCAAAAAAAAACACAATAATTTGTTCTGTGATATTAAAAGTAGGCGTTCGAAAATCCAATATGGCCCCATTTATAATAATAAAATTGATTTAACCAGTAGGAAAGATTTAGTAGGGGGGGGGGGGCAAACCCACTAACATCAATCCTGTTAAAGTTAGGGGTTTAGAAGCTGAGAAGCACGAAAAAAATTTAGTACACAAATTTCACTATAATAACCCAAAAAAAGTCGGAATTCAAATTTTTTAACTTTTAATTCTGAGTTTTTTTAATTTTTTTATTTATTCTTATTAAGAAACCGTGTCACAGTTTAATTTAAACTGTGCGTGTTGTTTGTAATAATAAGGTCATTCGGATATTCACGAACCGCCATCTTTGAAGGGTCAGGTGAGGTGACATCCAACTGAGTTACATACTAAAATAGGCTCGAAGTGGCACAAGACCCTGTATTTTACGGTTTATAACTTTAAAATATATTTTTTCAAATTTTTTCAAATGCGAAAGATACATATTATCATCATTTTGTAATTTTTTTCGTTAGGCTGTCAGACGCTTGCCGCTAGTGAGCACTGCTGAAAACTGCATTCGCACATTTAAATTTTACACCGTTATGTAATTCATCGTGTAATTAAGAATTATGAACTGGCTGAAGGACGTTATTTAAGAAAACAAATAATTACGATTGAGATATCCTCTAATGTTTATCCCAATGTTAGCTTTTGAATAGCGCTACCTATTATCGCTACCTTTCTCTTGTCTTCAATGAGCGCTCGTGCCTCTCGGCAACTTGCGCATGCGCACGAATGGCACGCAAACGACAGCCGGCAGTCAGTAATAGTTCGCGCTATTCAAAGTCAGCATTTATATTAGCATCAAAAGATACCGTAACCATATAATATTTTTTTTCTTGAATAACGCCTTTTAGCCAGTTCATCCTTCTTACTTACACGGTGAATTATATAAAGATGCAAAATTTAAATATGCGAATGCAGTTTTCAGCAGTGCTTACTAGCTGCGAGCGTCTGACAGCCTGACGAAAAAAAATTCCAAAATGATAATAATACGTACCTTTTCTCATTTCCAGTATTTGTACGATCGAGTTTAGGTTTGGAATATAAATTTTAAATATATTTTAAAGTTAATAAACCGTAAAATACAGGGTCTTGTACCACTTCTTCGAAGCCTATTTTAGTAAGTAATTCAGTTGGATGTCACCTCGCTTGACCCTTCAAAGATGGCAGCTCGTGAATATTCGAATGACCTTATTGTGAAATTTACATACGAACGTAAGTTTATATGTGTTGTAAAAGTGCGGCACAAAGGCTGGCTGGGATAAAAGCTCCGTTCCTCGTTTTTATCCTATCCGGCCTTGGTTAAAATTATCTTGCTGTATTTTGTTCTTAAACTTACTCCAATGCGTACGCATAACGATACGCGTAAATTGCAACAAAACATCGCGAGGTGAATAAAACCTTATCACTATATTTGATGTGAATTATTAGAACACGAGCTGGTATATCTTGTGGAGTATGTCCCTCTAACGTACAAATGCTTGTGAGAAAAAAAGAGGCCAGCAGTGCTTTAATAAAAATACCGGTGACCCACGAGTGTCCTTTATGCACTCCATGCTTCCTAGATGACTTTGCAAAACGTTAAATTAAAAAAAAGTGTTCCTTTTTCCTCAAAGTGTCACTGAATGGCGATTCTTGGTCCAAGACACTTAGCAGGGCCCGTAAATTACTTTTATAGCCCTACAGGTGGCACAAATTTACTTGCTTCCTCTTTCCTAGCCCCATCAAAAATTTTACCCCGTTGGTAAAAAAAAAAAAAAAAAAAACTATGATCTGGCAGAAGAAAGAACTTACATTTGCATCGTTACCGCCAATAAAATTTGAACTCTCGTTTTAGTTAACGCTTGATAGTAAACGTGGTAATTTTGTACTGCTAACACGGGAATTCATTGATGAATGCTTATAAATGTAAAATCTTGGTTTTATTTGGCTCTTTTTAACCAAAGAGGACTAGTCATGGAAACTTAAAGTTAAGCAGCGGAATTTCTATTACAGAAGACTTTAACAGCCAACGAGCCACTTTTGGAAAAGTAAAATTTAATAAAAATCTTAAAAATCTTATCATGCATAAGTTGAGAATTAAAAAGTCAAAAGAGTCCAATCAAATAAAAAAAAACCGAGAAGAAAACCTAAATAAAATAATTTTTTTTTTATGTTTTTAATCTGTATTTTCTTATTACAGTTATAAAAAAAATACAAAATAGAAAGTTAAAAAAAAAAAGCAGCACGACGAAGCTAAAGAAGCTTGTATGTGCAAATTGCTAAATCAGTATACAAAATTATGTTTTCATATATTATGTTAGAATATCACAATAAAAATGTTTTTAATACCTATTAAAAATAAAATGAAAATCATAAAAAAAAAACAAAAATTTGTTAATGGTACAAACCAATGGTACTAAACAAGTTAATTATTAAACCAGGTGTTGTAGTAATAGTCACGGGAATATTAATTATTTTCCAAAATCCATCGTTTCAGTTTAACTTTCATCTCCTTGATGTTCGCCAGGTTGCTTAGAAATAAAGATATTTTATTAATTTATTCGGAATTACATAAACTTTCTTTCTTTTTCCGTATGAATTCCTCCAAGTTGGAGTTACTAGCCAATCTAATGAAGTCCTAGTTGGTCTCTATATTTTAATTTTGAACATGCTATTAAATTCAAAATTTGATAGTCAATTAATTGTAAAACACTCAAAATTGTATTATCGTTTAATAAAGCATCAGCTGATTTATTATTGCCTGCTATTTGGAACAAGACCTTTATAGCTTTATTTTCTAATTGTTGTAGTCTCTGTAGGTAGCTTTTCGTATACTGCATGCATATTGTATTGAGAATTTATCCAAGCTTTGAAACGATTTTTCTTAGTATTTTTAGGAAGCAAAAATTTTATTTTATATAGAAGAGGTATTGTTTTTCTGATCCTGCTGCTCATCTATTTCAAGCCCTAAATATTGTGAATTCTTTACTTTTTCAATTTTAATAGTTTCACTTCCTAATGTTAAAGTAATGTTTTTTTCTGCTTGCTTCAGCATATGAAAAGTTTTAAACTGTAGGAAACAAGTTTTTGTTGGACTAATGAAAAGATTGTTATGTAAAAGATATTAATTTAGAATGTTATTTTTTGTAGCATATCGATCATTGTGTCGTAGTTGTAGTTTATCGAAAGCATAAAGATATCATCTGCATATAACGTCAAATATGTGTTTAAATTTAAATTCACGATGTCATTTACATACAAAAAAAATAGTAATGGTCCCAAAATGGAACCCTGTGGTACCCCATTCTCAATTTTAGTCCAGTTGCTGAATTTGTTGTCAATTTTGACACTAAAAGTATACTAGCCATATCGTTCGTTTTGCTCACTCCATTGGCGTCGATCCATGCTTCATGTAATTTCTTTGATTCCAAGAGCATCACAAAAACGATGTACTGATTATTTTGACGTAAACTAATTGCAATTATTGCTCGCAGTTCTTTCATTACATTCTTCAGCAAGTCTGCATTCACCTACGTCAATCAAAACATACGATTTGTTTGTTTGCACGTTTGTACGTCTTATCTTCCAGAAGTAATCCCGTACGAAGGGCAGAGATGAAAGATTGAGAAAGCAAAGCGAAACACACATTGAAAAGGTTTAGTTTACGTGGAAATCTCTCGCTTTGCTCGCTCAATCCACGCACTCCGTGCTTCAGAAACACGAATGTTTGACACCCTTTTATAGGTCTCTTGTTTTGATTTTTCTATGCATAAATCAGTTGATACAAAACTAATTTTAAAATGTATGTTGCAAAATACGTCGTCCTTTTAGGTTATTTTTTGAGTGCATTCTTTTGCAGATCATTTCGCTTCGCTCGAGGAGGTTTGCATTAACTAACTATGACGTCTTAAAAAAACATCATGAGGTTAAAAAAAATTTTACTTTACTTTTTCAGGTTCTTTCACGTATTTGAGGGCCATAATATCAAGTTACACCGATGAAAATAGGCCTAAACGAAGCGCAATTTAATTAACTTTCGTTTGGTCCTACTCCCATTTTTGTAGGTGCTTTGGTTCCAGATGAGTAGACGTACAAACACGCACCCACGCACCGACGCACTCCGCACGCACATCATACGTCTTTAATGACGTAGATTTTTTTTTATTTTGTTATAAAAATTACGAAGCAAAAATTAAACAGTGTGCAGTGTGATAAAACGCTGTAAAGAGATAAACGCCGCACACGCAAATGATGTTTTTTTTTGTTTGTTTTTTTAATTAATTTCTTTGAGCCTTAAGTCAACCGAAGCAACTTAAGGCTTGTATGGCTGAACCGGCTCAATTTTGGACATTTCCAAACTTTTAGAGAAGAAGAAATATCTGATAAAGGGAGGTGCCAACCCGAGGATACGATCCGGGAAACCTCCGATAAAGCGCTTCTAATATTTCGACGTCATTAAAACGTGCTTTTAGAATCACTAGCGTCGCCTTCATGAAGAGATCAAACTGAACTAAAACTAAAAGCCCTCGCATTCTCCAAATCAAGATGTGCAACAACATTATCACATTCAACATTATCACCTTTGGTGGTCATCAGTTGTCGATAGAAAATTTTAAAATCTGTGCATTACTTTTGATGAAACATTTTCTTATTCTTGGGTTCGATGTCCTCGGGGCAGATGCCTTTTCTTTCTTTCTCACAAGGCCAGTATTTAATGCAGACTGTTTCTTGGTTAACCCTTTACCTTGTGAGTTATTCTTTATTATTCATTGCTCGCATTATTTCTAGTGTCAAGGCCAAGAAGCTACTTACTTTCCCGTCTTGCATATGTTTGTGGCTTTAGGTCATCACTGAGAAACGTTGAACCGCTACTAAACTTGACTGGAGCCAGTAGTCAGGATCCACCCCAGTAACACAGTGGTTAAGCACCAGGCAAGTAAGTGGGGTACGAGTCCCAGTCAGGGCAATTGTCTTTTATTTCTTTGTCAGATTAATGTATCCTGTATTCTGACAAGGCCAGTCTTTAATACAGAATGTTTGCTTTGTTTATACATTACCTTGTGATTTATTCTTTATTTACTTATTTCAGTTATTATAGATGCAGTGTTAAAAAAACACCACGAATTACTTATGTCATTGTTGCAATTACATGAGTCAGCTAAAAATTAATTAAATGGTTCTCAGGAGTGGTACTAAAAAAATTGACGTGAACGGGTGGTGTTTTTTTTTCCCCCGTTTTATTTGTGATTTTTCAGATGCGAGCGGTGGCTTTTTTTTTTAAACAGACAAAGCGAAATCGGTAGCTTTACATTTTGTTGTGGACTACAATGTGTATGTTTAATGCCAGGATCAGCGTACAAAAAGTTACGCATTTGATAAAAGTGTTTTAGATTTATTTCGAGGCGTT
>JAHWFP010163983.1:0-41746 GCA_023313725.1 Lithobius niger
CCCCCCCCCCCAAAAAAAAAACAAGTTTCTTCTATCACACAAACACAAATTTTAGCAATAATTTATAAAAAAAAAACATAAAATTGTTTTTATGAAAATAAGAATTCGTGTAAAACATGTCAGAACATGCACAAATGTACGTTATTTAATTCACAGAAAATCCATAAACTGATTTGAAATTGCATTTTCCGATTTTTGTTTTGATTTCCGTCTAGATAGCCGCCCCACGATGGTAATTATTTTTTCAGTTTAAAAAATTATTAACCTCCCCCCCACCAATGGAGCCCCCCCCCCCCCCCCCCCAAAAAAAAAATCTCAGGGCCCGGAGACGGTTGCCGCCTCTGCCTCGTTGTAGTTGCGCCACAAGGTTTAATTCGTTGCATGAATGAGCTCAAACCGGCACAATTTTCGTCGTACAATTTACTGAGTTAATAACATGGAATTACGTCCAATGCCATGTAAATTTACACAGGAAATTTAAGAGTCACGAAATCTCGAGCCATGAGATGTCATGTCATGTGCTCTGATGAGCAGACGTTTAAATCAATTAGTATGCACAAGACACTCCTGCGCGGACATGGACCGTTCCCAGCAATTTACCTCCAGAACTTCGAGTGTTTTGGCCCAAATCGTGACCAAGGTGGCTCCGTAATGTTCACCTTAAAATGTAAACGTTGCAGTTTTTATTTTTATTTTTCTGCACTGTCAGAATAGCGAACTGGTTACCCTAGACCTAAATGATCAGCACTGACGAAACTTTCACTCTCCCAATTTCATTTCACCCTGTCCACACACGTGTCATCCCCCCACCCACCTCTTGATTTATCTCCCAAAAGTTTGACCCATTTTTATGCCCGCATATTTACGTTTCTGCTTCATTAACGATTTTATTTTTGCACGGACTTTAACGTCTTTCCCCGATTGCAGTTTTGGTGGGCTATAAAATGCTTGCGCTCGGAATGGACAATCACTGAACGAATTTATTGCTACACCTTTGCAACAATGGGTCGACATAAGTGATTTATTGCACATTCATTTAGGTCCAATGAGGGAGCGTATCGTCCGAGGCGCAGTTGAGGATGTGCTGCCTCCGTGGACGTAAAAACTATACAATAAATCACTAATGCCGACCCATTTTGCAAAAGTATGGTCGTGCAACTCTTTCATTGTTGTATATGTGCGTTAATTTTGGCTGTAACAATGAAAACAGTGCAGTCTTTCTACACCGTGAAGACTGCAAGCCAAGATACAACTCATGGCAACTCATGGCTTTTTAGATCGTATATTTCATCATTTTTACTGTGACCAAGCCAGCAATAGGTCTGTCGAAAATTAAAATCTGTGTTGTGCATTACGATCTTGTGATTATTATTTCATGCCACCATACCTATTTTGACGTCCCTACAAGCACAAATTCATTTTTATTGAATTTATATCTGCCGTTTTCTTCTGTTATTGAGTCACATGCGTATATTCTGAGATCACATTCCATCTTGCTATTATCTCTAGAGCAGTGACACGACGTAGTATTATTGTATATAACTCTATGCTGGAGCCTTAATGGGTTAGCTGCAAGGGGCACTGCAGCAAGAAACAGAAAGGCGTCATACTGAAGCCGATGTTGTGAAGAGTGATTTCTTAGACCTAAAACGCACGATTTTTGTTGTTGGAGAAAACAACGTTATTTTAAGCTTAAGAAATCCGCTCTTCCGTTGTTTTTCCCTCCATTTTTATGTAGTGCACCTTGTAGTTATGCCCTCCAAAACCCATACTGGTGCCAATATGGCGGCAAATGTCACTGCTCTATATTATATTCTGCCTTGATGTTATCTATTTATAAGTTATGTATTTTCAAGTTTTTTTTTTAAATCTTTATGCCAGTGGACAAATGGCCATACTGGTCAAGACGGTATGGTAGTGATCTGTTGATCACTGGTTCACCGGTTCGAATCCGGGTCATGCCACTCCGAAACGTAAGTGCATAAAGATGGCTTACTGAACTACGTTATTTCTAGTGTAGTATGATTTCTCGCTGATAGCTTATTTTAAATTTGCCTTTTTTTTTTTCACATGATCTATTAACTGTTTTTGGCCCAATCGATATGGAAACTGGCTGTATGATGTACCATGAAGGACTGTTTTTCAAGATTTGTACGTACAGTTCTAATAAACAGAAATCTCTTAAAGGAGACCTATCTTGCAGAATGTAAAAATATTCAGCAAATTTAGTACAATTTATGTTTAATAGATGGCAGCACGTGGCAGGAAAAAAAAACGCTGCTCAGCTCAAAATAAAACTTGAACCTTTATTTAAAAGTAAAATGCACTTTTATAATGAAAAGGCTAATGGGCCTTCTAAAATACTCTTAAAAGCCAAAAAAAACTTAAAACCAGTCCGTACGCCCTGTTATACATTAAGAAAAAACTGAAAATTCTTTAATTTTTGGAAGCGATTTCTTACCACTGTATGCCGCTGTCAAGCTACTGTCTGAATTTAATGGAAGTATAGAGCAGTGACATTTGCCGCCATATTGGCACCAGTATGCGTTTTGGAGGGCATAACTACAAGATGCACTACATAAAAATGAAGGGAAAAACAACGGAAGAGCAGATTTCTTAAGCTTAAAATAACGTTGTTTTCTCCAACAACGAAAATCGCGCGTTTTAGGGCTAAGAAATCGCTCTTCACAGCATCGGCTTCAGTATGACGCCCTTCTGTTTCTCTCTGCAGTGCCCCTTGCAGCTAACCCATTAAGGTTCCAGCATAGAGTTATATACAATAATACTACGTCGTGTCACTGCTCTATACACAATTGTTCTGAATTAATACTTTGCCTTTCTGGATTGAATGCCATTGTGGAGTTTGAAGGGAGGGGGAGAATAATTAAAACTATACACAATACAAATTGACTAGGTTAACCCATCTGCAATATTCGGTGGGGGAATTTAAATTTATGAAATTGCGTATATACTTGGCACCTAGACAAAAATCTGCCATTTCCGTGGCTGTTTTCCATCTAGAAATAAGATGTGTGTCGCTCAAAATCAGGCTTAAAAACAGCCTTATTTCTTTCAAATTGTTATATTTCCCCCGATGCCTTATAACATCCATTACTCAGACACCTTTTCGTTACGTGATATCTGGATAGGACAGTGAAATTGTGGTTGAATCTTGGCAGGTCACACTTTAGGGAACGTCTTAATTCAAAGAAGCAAGTGCTACCACCTGCTGACTCGAGTTTATTACTGTGGTTCCCAAACCGGCACTACAATATTATATCGACTTATAGCTACCCAACGGAAAATCTGAATACCAAAAAAAAAATAGTTCAGGTACGTAGTTAACAGGACTCAAACTCAAACTTTTAGTATAATGCTCCAAATCTACCTTGTCACGAAATTTCATTGAAATCAGCACAAAACTGCAATAATATCGTGTATACATCTAACAGACGCTGACACACAGGTAAACAGAAACACAAAACTCAGTTTCAGCTGGGTATATTCGACTCGCTCGTTCGGCCAATGATGATTTGCTTGCCTAATAAGCAAAGGATCTATTGTGTGCGCGGCGTATCCTGAGACCTACGAGTATTTTATGAGCGGCTACGTCTTCCTGGAGGGGGCGGCTTTAATCGTTTTTGTAACCATCTTTGTTTTTGTAACCATCTTGGATATCAACAAGGCACTCTGCTACACTGAAAATTTTTAAATTTGTTTTCGTCAGGTAGGTGAAAGTCATACCTTCTCTTTTTAAGACCGTATTTTCCCCTACCTCCGTATTCGTACATTGAATGACGAAATTACAATTCAACAGTCAAGGCACGTAATGGCAGCAGAGGTCACTCAGTCCCGTTAGCCCTAAATCCGTCAAAAACGGTATCCTCTCTACGAGCCGGAATAGATAGAATGTAACGTGGAAGGTTAAACGAAGGGTAGGTCACAGAGGCAAAAATTACAAAAATAAATAAATAAAATCGACGATAAAAGCGTGGCGGAGTAGGTCATGGGCTCCATCGACCCCAAACCGGCTCTGAAGTTCAAAGGTGACGATGAAAAAAAAAACGGTCTATTGTAGAAGAAAAGAAGGACGGAAAAGAAAGTCGTTTGGTCATTTTGAGCTGAAAGATGTCAGCATGATTTGACTTTTAAGTGTTTCCTTAACAATGAGGAAAGGGGAGGAGAAGAATGCGGATGCAAATGTTCCTTTACGCAAATGAGCCAGTCACTGTCACTCACTCAACATTTTCGTTATTCTTAGGGCAGTGATAAATAAATATCTCGGTCTCGGTGTTCGTAAGGGCGCGTGTATCAGTAGTTTTTATTTTTATGTCGATTAAATCACTAAATCACGATTTCGTGCCAAGATTTAAGTCTCCAGAATACGCGAATTATCCGACACAAAAATATTAACGGCTGTTTTACGACTGCACACGTTATGTATCAAGAAGAACACTAGTATTTCCGTCGCCAAGTTACGGTTTTCTACAGGGTCAAGTCACCAAGATTCAAATCCGGAAATGTACACGCACTTCAGCGGGTAAAGTCTAGCAGTAAATACAGCAGTGATTTGCTGAATTTCCTGCCTAATTGGAAACGCATAATCAGCCATTTGCGTTAAAGGTACCTTCCTCCCGGTTGGCTTTCTTGTACGGCTCAGTTTTCAACGTTATTTCAGACGGGTGTAAATGTTGCAAAGGCAGCCATTTTCCTACTTTTTCCCCTCGTGAGAAACGGTTTTGCTACGTTCACTCTAACCTAAGTAAATGTAGCAAAAGAGGTTTTGCGCAGGATGCTCGAATATGGTCAGGAGGTATGTCCTTTTAATTTTGCGTTTTGCTTTTTTGTACAAAATGATGCATAAAATTTCGGCATAGACTGGAAGAAAAATCGTTTTGCCCTTCCCACCAATTTATCGTGATTTTTTTTATAAAAAAAAAATCCCGCCGCTTATCTATCTACAATCACTGCCTGCGCGATCGTTGTTGCGGGCTTATCGCGTTGGTATCAAGACAGTGAAACAGGCAACGCAGCTACACTGAGAAGTGCTATTTACTTTTTTAAGAAGACCAAAAACTCCGGGATCCCAGGGGAGGGGGGGGAGAGGGTTGGAGAAATCACCCAATGAGGAAGTTCCGGGAGGGAGGGGGAGCAAGGGCAGGGGGACCGGGGTGCGGGGGAACAGGGGAGCGTCGAAGGCCTTTTTATGCCATACTGCTCACAGTATAGTATTTCGCTGGCGCGTGCCCAGATCATTAGCCCCAAAATACCGCCGACGCCCGGAAAAGGGGCGCAAACCACACAATGGGGGCGTGGGAGGGTTGCGGGGGAACAGGAAGACGTTTTCAATTCATTCTTCTTAGTATACTATCTCGCTCGCACATGCGCAGATGATCTGCGCGGGTACAGCTAGTCCATATATTTCGCTTAGGAGCAAACTTAATGAAGGATTATTAGGGAGGATTAAACAAACGCAGCTTCAACAATCAGCAAGAGGGCAAGCGTGATCATTCTTGGCACGGTAGCAAAGGCAAAGGGCGAGCGGCCGACAATGAGAACGGATATGCGCTCTAACAATTAGAAACAAACACTATTACTTCAATAATGCTGACTATTAGCGCCGAGTTGAATCGGCGGGAATCAGCTAGACCAGCGTATGTTACGCCGGGGAACAACTATTTTAATTTATTAGCTGCTGCAGTGGTCGACCTGCAAGTTATTTCACATTCACCATTTCGGTTAATAATCCTGCAAACTTTATTACCAAACTATCTCCGTGTTCAAAATGCGCTGAATTCGCAAATTCGAATTGCGCAAAAACTGAATTCGTGTATTTGATTTGAAGAAAAAAAGAGTCTGCATTGTAATTTGTAAAATATTGTATTGTATTTATTTCTAAAAAGATTTTTGATATTTTTGATAATTTTTGTATTTATCAATTTCTTAATTTTTTTGATAATACACGATGTTTGGTACAAGTCTCCTCAGGATGCTGGACCAATTTCCACTCGTCGCGGAATAGGGCAGTGACACGACGTAGTATTATTGTGTATAACTCTATGGTGGAGTTAGTAACTGGGTTAGCTGCAAGGAGCACTGGAGGGAGAAAGGAAGATCGTCTTATTGAAGCCAATGCTATTAGACTGGATTTCTTAAGCCTATAACGCGCGATTTTTGTTGGTGGAGAAAACAACGTTTTTTTAAGCCTAAGAAACCCGCTCTCAAAGCACTGTCTTGACTAGAAGTATCGTTTTTTCCGTTACATTTTAATCTAGTGCACCTTGTAGCTATTACCTCCAAATGGTGTCTCGTAGCCAAAATGACATCACATGACGTTGCTGTATAGAAAGGAACTGTAGTAACCGTCTTTGTAACGAAAAGATCAAAGAAATTTAGCTAATTCCTAAATTTATATTTCTCAGCCAAACTGCAGATACTTTCGTATTTTTGGCGAATGACAGCTTAAACCCTGATATTGACGTATTACCTCCTTGTTATTTTTTGTACCAATTTTGTTGAACCGTCAGGCGGCAATGGCCTTAATGGGGTATCAATATTCAATAGAAAGTTGAATTCATTCTTCCCCATCTTCTTCCACCCCTCCGCTCCCACCTTGCACCCCTGAGACCGTTTTAGTTTTTGCACATTATTTTCTTACAGCGTATCATGTCATATTTAATCCTCCGTCGCAAAAGCATCCATAGAAACTCGTTGTCTCGTCGGCGACAAGTAGGCCTCCTCTGTATCCATGGATACAGAGTAGGCCTACTACACATATAATGAAAGAAGTGAAACCAACCGGAAGTCATATCGAAGAACAATCCATTCCTGTATTGAGCGCTATTTTATGCTTACGCGCTGTTATCATCGCTGGAACTCGCGCAGAACGCCTTTATTGATAACTTGTCTCACGTTCCAAGTCATTATTTGTACTAATACGTTGTCCAGAGCCACCTTGAGAAGCGTTTTAGGCATTGAGGTAAAAGCGCCGGCCATAACCGGAAGTGAGACTGGGGACAGCCAAAACTCAAAAGCTTCTCAGATCGCTCACTCTGAACAACGTAGTGGTACAAATCATGGCTTGGAACGTAAGACGAGTTAACAATAAACATGTTCAGCTCGAGGTCCAGTGATGATAATAGTGATTATGAAAAAAAAAACTGATTGTTCTACGATATGACTTCTGGGTGGTTTCACCTTTTCATGTATAGAGTAGTGACACGACGTAGTATTATTGTATATAACTCTATGCTGGAGCCTTAATGGGTTAGCTGCAAGGGGCACTGCAGAGAGAACCAGAAGGGCGTCACTCTGAAGCCGATGCTGTGAAGAGTGATTTCTTAGACCTAAAACGCTCGAATTTTGTTGTTGGAAAAAACACAACGTTATTTTAAGCCTTAGAAATCCGCTCTTCCGTTGTTTTTCCCTCCATTTTTATGTAGTGCACCTTGTAGTTATGCCCTCTAAAACCCATACTGGTGCCAATCTGGTGCCAATATGGCGGCAAATGTCACTGCTCTATAGTACTTTGTACTAGGGATCGACCGATATGACTTTTTCCCGAAACGACACAATACCGATGAAGGGTAAACCGACCCGATCCGGATGTCGATACCGCTAATAATGATAATAAATTACGACTAAAAGTTTAAATTCCGTACAAATGCAACTTCAGTTTTCAGGTTTTGCATGGCTTACAACTGTTGAGATTATCCAAAATGTTCTGCGCAGCAATAACAGCATTTTTATTCTTATTTCTACTTATGGCTTCAGTACATTCATCTTCTCAGCTAGATTTTAAGTTAGTCGTTGTAAAACTTAAAAAGGGAGTTTCGGAACCATCACGTGCTACATTTTCATCCCATCCTGAGCAAATGTCTTTCCCTTCTCACTTGGTTAGTGCGTTTGGTGTCAATTTTGCAGGGAAAACTGTTGCGTGTTTTGGCATAACGCATATCTTATAAACGGGTCAGAAAGCCAACTGGGTGTTAAACGCTTCCTATGGACGTTTCCTTTTGGCCATGTCAGTATGGCTGAGTGTCAGGACTCCGTCCTTTGGTTTTAGGTCGTGGGTTCGATTCTCCACTGAGGCAGTCTGACATTTAAGCCCAAAAGGCAACGTAAATAGGTTTGCATCCGTATTTATTTAACGAATATCTGTATCGGAATCCTTACAGTGGTTCGATACCAATACATCAAAAATACCGATAAATACAGATTATACAGATACCGATATCAATATCGGACTATCCCTACTCTGTACCCCATGTGGCATGCGAGCAATGAGACAACAAGTCTCTTTGTCTGCATTGTACCACTTTTCGGTCAAAAAAATAGAATCCAAGAGCTCCTTGTGAAGGGTCCCTGGGGACCCTCAGCAAAGCATGCAAGTACAGCCCTTTGGTTAGCATCGTCGTCTCAAAACCAAGAGGACGCTGGTTCGAATCCCACGACTGACACAAGTAGTTACTTCAAAAAAAAAATCTACCTGGTTAATTCGTGCAGTAGAGGGCGCTAATATTTTCGACGGATAATGTAGGAGAATATTTTCTACACTTACCGCGTTAAGTCCATCGGAACCCAGAAGTCGACTGTGGTGACTTATCATTCCTTTAGTTGTAAGATTGTAGGCAGGCAAATAAAAGAGGTCAACGAATCTAAAAAAAAATAAAATAAAAACCATAAAAATGACAGAATGTACGACGGAATGACCAAAATGTAATTTAGGTTTGTTAGCAGGCATTGTGAGGGTGATGGATTCTTACCACTTTTAAAGATTTCCGGCTTTCCAGTAGGCTAATTGTGGCTTACGTAATTTCCACAGGCTTTGTGGCCCAATAGTATTTTTGTGCAAGTCATTTAAAAACATTAACACAAGTGACGATAAATAAAAATCGCACTGCGAGGGTAGGAGGTAAATGCCTCCATGTTGGCTTCCCTGTATGGCTCTGTCTTGCAACATTAGTTCAAGCATTTGTAAAATTTTCCAAACGCCATTATTTTCCTCTTTTTTTCCCCACGTGCAAGACGATTTTGCCACATTCACTCAAACGTATTTAAATGTTGCAAACTGAAGGATACACGAAAATAGGGAGAGGGTATGTTCTCCAAATTGAAGCATTTTTAAATAGCCTTTGATGATACTCACTAATAATCTGACGAAAAAGTAAAGACATTTGCTCCCACTGACGTTCGAACCATGACGTCATGTGACTTATGGCGCCCCCTTATAGATAGATATTCCCTTCTTGTGTGCATGTTAACTATGAGTGAATGAACATTCTAATCTTAGCAGTAGCAATACAAAATGAGTTTTGATTAAAGCTATGCAAAATTATTTAAAAAAAGAAATGCAGCAACGTTTCCACCTGATTCTGGCCAAGTTGAAGCTAGGATTAGAGTTTATTTTCAGTGGATTGAGACGAGTTTACACGTATATCGCCTATTTCGGTGATTAGGTGGTGAGAAGCGGTGAAAAGACACTAACTCATTTTGTGATGGTGTTTGTCTGTCTGTCTGTCTGTCTGTCATCAACTGTGTCGCCATGACAGCGTTTGGGCCTGTTGTCCGATTCATCTGAAATTTTTAACACTTCTTCTACGCTTTATGTGCATTCAAGTTCGAAAATCAATAAAACTAGGTTAGGAGTTGTGGGGGTTATTGATCTACAATAGCAAATAATCACACAACCCCTAACCCAGTTTTATTGATTTTCGAACTTAAATTTGCACATAAAGCGTAGAAGACGTGTTAAAAATTTCAGATGAATCGGTCAACAGGTCCAAACGCTGTCATGGCGACATAGCTGATGACAGACAGACAGACACCATCACGGAATGAGTTAGTGTCTTTGCACCGCTTCTCGCCGCGCGTCACTAAAAGCTGATAGGTCGAAATCTCTAAAATTTGAATCACCAAGGATTGATGCCATTCTACTAAACGGATTATCTCCATTTTCTTTAGGGTGACACCTATTCACCAGCTGTAGTACTCAAAGTCTAAGGTATTTTTCGAAAAAGCCAAAAAAAAAAACGAAAGCAAACAGGAAATGTGTTACATCCAAAAACCGCATAGCTTGTACAAGCATTGAGAGGTTACAATGCAGAGCTCTCCGTGTCCACCGTTGACGGCAGTTTAGATGTGTGTGGCTTAACACTGCTAGCGTACAAACCTTGCCTGGTGGCGCACAATATTCTACTGTCGGCTACCTGAAGGTCTTTGTGGCTTTGTGGAGCAAACTAAAAGAATCCATGTTTCAGTAAAGCGCTTACGGTTTGAAACGATATGACGAAACGTCCCAAAACAGCCCTCGAAATTGGCGTCTGGATACAATGTAAAGACGTGTCTATTTCGAAGATGCAAACTTCTGGTAGAATTGTTATCAAATTAGGTGTTTAAATTGCTGCAGCACGCTCAGCACAAGGCAACAACCATTGTTGCTTCAGTAAATGAACAAGTGCTACTTGAAACAATTATTTTACCATTTCGTCGTTTAAAGTCATACAACACGACTCTTACACGTTTCACTAGCAGCTGCTTCAGTATGATGCGCAGTGGCGTAACTAGTTGAGGGGGGAGGGCCAATTCACCCCCTCTGTGAGATTTTGAAAGCTTATTCGGCAAATTGGCCAAGTCATTTTTTCCATTGCTGAAAAATTATTTACCGTCAGATGGCTGCATTTTGAGGTCAAAGACGCAACTTAGCTAATTTATACTTCTACTGTTTCTCATTTAAATCACTAAAGTAACCAGGTAACCAATGGAGAAATACGAAAATCAGTAAAGATAAACAGTAAGAATTACTAACTCCATATTTTGCTTAAAATTCCCAACATTTCTAACAAAGTATCAGTGTTTAAAAAATAAGTATCTAGTATGAAAAACTGAAAGATTTACATTATAAAATTTTTTTATGCGTACAGCAAAACTGGTTTTATAAAAATGTTTCCAACGGTACTTACAAGGACAGAAAATGCCGCAAAATAACAAAAAATGCATCAGCTTCCGGGGCTCTTATTCGGTTCTCCCTCTAGACCATTCGGTTAAATGCCTAGTGTTGCCCCCTCAGTACAAAACCCTAGTTACGCCACTGATGATGCGTTGTTTAACTTAAAAAGTTCTGCTGCGTGCCCGATTACCTTGTAAACCATTGTTAACTAGATTATGAATGAGAATAACTTGCTGCAAATGTAACCACTCCATATTGTGCGTTTGTTTCTTGTAAAAGTTCACATCAAATGGTTAATTACGCATTACGCTGTTACGTGCTTCTAATGGACGAACTGTACACTGAACTTAACGGTTATTGCTTCCATTACGCCATTTTAAATCATAATAAAACCCAGTGATATTAACGTGAAAAATGATAAAGCAGAGAGATCAGGACGTAAGGCTACCTGAAAAAAATCCTTAAAGTACGTAAAATAAGAAACACCCGTAAAACACATTTCCACAAAGCCTAATTACAGGGTTCAGACAATTTTTTAATTCTCAATTTCCCTGACATTTCCAGATTTTCCAGGTGCATCCAATGGCAATTTCCAGGTGTTTCCAAGATGTTCAGTTAAGGAAACAGGCAGTAGCTAATGTTTTTATTAATATTTGTACGAAAATAATCCAACATCCCAGAGAATAGTTATTTAGAGACTAGTCCAGACAGGACTAAATGCATTCTAGCCTATGATTTGGTTTATTGAAGTTATATCGAAAATACTTGAACATATTAAAGCACAAAGCATTAAAATATTTGCTGCTAGGCTAGCCTAGGATTTTCTTGTGATCTACTCATTCAAAGGAACTTACACATCAGACACAAAGGCAATTTTTCTTAATTTCCCTGCCTTTTCCCTGATTTACAAAAAAAATCTTGTTTTCCCTGAAAATTCCCTGAGATTTTGGCTCTATTTTCAATTTCCCTGAGATTTCTAGGTTCACCAGGTTTTGTCTGAACCCTGAATTAGTTTTTTTTAACCTTCCATTCGCCTGTCAACAGCAATTATAATCAAACATTAACGTTACAGTTTGGTTCATTTTCATTTGGCGTAATAACTGCGCTAAGTTTGTAGAAGTTTGTACAAACATCCTATTTTTAACGTTGGTCATATTTCCTTTTTACAGTTGGTTGGTTATAAATTTAAAAAAAATAAACGAACAAGGCACCAACCAGCCCAAGTTGAAATTGATGACACTTACCTGAACCAGCCCACAACAATTAAAATCCAGGGAAGTGAGTGTTGAAATGTGACTTCAACTTGTTAAGCAGAATAGGAATTAGGCAGAGAAAGCATTCCAGAAACTGAATCTAGCTTAACGAATGTCAGTCTAATTTATGGTGGTGTGATTTAATTTAATAGAACAATTTTCTTTTAATTTTTAGCGCATTTTATTATACGAAATTAGTTAATGTGTGCATGTTTAAATTAATGTATTTCGATCAAATCATACACCTTTAACTAGTGTGTTTTTTTTTTCACAAGTGGAATTTTTTGTAGGAATTGGAAAGTGGGGTAACAATTTTAATTATAATTGCTTTTGATAGGCGAATGTAAAACGAAAAATGCTTCGTGGAAATGCGTTACATCGGTTTTTATCGATTCACTGATTTTAAGGATTTTTTTTTTTTTTTACCTGGCATCAGTACACTTCAGCGTTTTTACCTCTCTACACTTCAGCGTATTTTTTTATATTATCATGTATTTGTCATGATTCAACGAACGAATCATGATCGGCAATTAACTTACTTGGATAAAGAAGGGAAATCGTAGCTAGATCGAATATGGGAGTATTTGGGTGCCAGTGAGACGACAACCAGATACTTCTGCTTGGTTGCTGTTGCATTATCCAGTGCATGGCGAAGTGCCTAATAGAAAACAAAGCATGAAATTAGAAACATAAAGAAACAGAAACAGAAATATGACGATGCCAAACAGAGTTCAAAGGCACTCGCCCAAACCCAAAACCCAAACAACCAAATCAATACCAAGACCTATCAACAGAATACTTGAACAAGTTCAAAGAGGAAGCTAAGATCACAGGAGGAGGCCGACGGTTCCACGACTGGACAACCCTCTCAGAGAAGAAAAGGAGGATGTACATTTGTCTTGAAAGTGGCACCCATAAGATGGAATGCATGACATCTCATGACAGTTGGGACAAAACAAATCAACAGGGTTTAAAGCTGTAAGACTGAATAATTTGGTGTTTCAGGATCAGTTCACTCCTGAAGTATTCGTTCTTTCACGGTAGGAATCAATCTGTAAGTGTTGACGGGTAGATCCGTATGTGCTTGCGCCACTTCGTGCGTTTGACTATAACTACAGTAAATCTAATTTTTGACGCCATTTTGGGACGCCATCTTGAATTTCTAAAATAGCTGAATGGGCCCTTTTTTTATGACTGTTATTATGCGTACTCCAAATCAGTTTGTGTTCAGTCTGATGAATGCTTTAAAAGATATAACCATTTTCGGTCCACTAATTGGGTTTTTCAGCGACAGGTAAAAATTGAAGAATAGTTCATAGTTCAGTCTCATTTCATAGAATATTCCTAACAAATTTCGTTCGAATCCGTTCATGCATTTGGCCGTAACTGCAGAACAAACAGAAAGACCCACACACAAACACTCAAGTGCCAAAATGTCGCCTTAAAATGCCACAGTTAAAATGCCACTTTGCCCACTTCGATCACTCGGTCAATTCATATAAGAATTGAAATCCACAAATAATGCATAGTATTAAGTTACCAGTAAGGAGACATTGCTTGGCCCAATTTCTCGAGATGAATATTTATTTCCTTTGGTGGTAACTGCCGCTAACTTTTTTTTGGATGTCATTTTGGGTAACCGTTTTCAAGTTTTATCAGTATTATAAAATCAAGTGCTTACGTTGTAGTTCAAGGAATATTCATACCAAATTTCATCTGAAACGCTTCTTGCACTTGGCTATAACCGAGTGCATAAAGCATTTCACATGGAATTTGATAAGAATATTCCTGGAACTACTACGTAGGTACTTGATGTTATAATAGCTACAGATAAAACTTGAAAATGGCACCCAAAAAAGTTTGCAGCAGTTGCCGCCAAAGAAAATAAATTTTCTTCTCGAGGTATTGGGGCGAGCAAGTAATACTGTTCATAGAACTACTAGTTAATACTATGCATTATTTCTGAATGCTAATTCTTACTCGAACTGACTGAGTGAGCGAAGCGAGGTCCCATTCAACTTTAGTGAAAATTCAAGATGGCAGCCCAAAATGGCGGCCAACCAACAGTTTACGTCAAAAAAAATGCTTTTTGGGCGCCATTTTGGCCCGCCATCTTGAATTTTCACAAACGTTGAATGTGACTTTTTTTTTTATGACTGTGTTATTCTTACGATTCCTAGCCAATCCGTGTTCAATCTGATGAACGATTTAGACGATATAATCAAAGGCCCTTATTGGACGCCATTTCGGTCCGCCATTACAAATATTTAGCCACAGGTTTGTAATAATAATAATATTAATAATAAAACGTTATTGTTAGCAACAGCAAAAGGCGAGGGGAAGGGTCAGTTATGGCTAATAATACCCCACCCAAATAAGATACATGGTAGAAATCATGATCAAATGCAAAAATCGTCAAATTGATAAGTATTAAGTAAAATAATAATACTAAAAATCAAAAATTAATTAAAATTAAAAGTGTACTGTTTCAAAACACATACAAACACAGAAAATGCAAAAAGCATCACTAGGTAGGTCATTCCATTTCTTCACGATGCGATTTGCAATGAAATGTTTACGACAATCGATGTGAAAGTTATCGACTGCAAGATTTAATGGGTGGACACATGTATGGCTCTCAATTCGCAATTCAAAAAATCTAGTAAAAATCGAAATTAACCAACCCATGTAGCGATGAAAACATCAAATATAGGTCCGCTTTTAATCGACGTAACTCGAGTGAATCCAGGTTAACATTTACCAGCCTTTCGGAGTAGGTGCTCTACGCTGGCAACGCAGAGACTTTGTAAATAAATATACACTGAACAGACTCAATGCGGTCAATGTTTCCAACCAAGTATGGTGACCACACAGGGCAAGCGTATTCAAGAATGGGCCATACAAAAAACTTTAAAAGTCCATACTAAAGTATTAGCATCTTCAGAGATAAATAACTTCCTTAATAGTGCAATACGTTGGTTTGCGAATTTGGTAATATCTATAGTGTGTTGTAGACTTATGATCCGAAGAGAATCAAATGCCAAGATCCTCTACTATACTCTGCAATGGGAAAAGACATAATTTGTTGATAAGACATAATCACCCATTAAATTCAATCTTCCAAGATGAAACATGAAGCATTTCTTTGGAGAAAGCGGCAATTGCCAATCAGACGACCGAGTCGACAGTTCAGAAGTGCTACTGACCAAACCTCTGTAGGTAGCATTTTCAACAACAGGTACGTACACCAACAAATATTTTTGCAAGTTTTTCAGCAGTGTGTCAACTACTGTAGTTTTTAAATCGTTTAAAAACAAAATGAAAAGGAGTGGCCCCAGGACACTACCTCGTGGAACACCACTGGTAACATGTGTATAGTACTAGAACTTGCATCACCGACAAAAACATACTGAGTACGAATTGATACTAGTCGTGGAGCCAATTTAATAAGTTGCCCGTAAAGTCTAGAAATTTTCATTTCACTAAAAGTTTCAAACGTCTTGGCAAAGTTAACGGGAATAACAATATCTACAGGCACTTCAACCTCAAGGCAACTCGTCCAATCATATAAGACAGAGAAGTAATATGCTGGTCGATCTACCAGGCATAAAGCCAAACTGCAGTCCGAAAAGAAGAATACGTTTCTCATGGATAAAGAATACATCTTTCCACGCATAACGCGTTCCATGATTTTCCATGGAACGCAAGTTAAAGCAATAGGTTTGTAACTATGCGGGTCAGAAGCATCACCTTTTTTTTATTGAACTGATTGGACTAACGGGTTCCAAAAAAAATTTGAGGAGACAGACGATGACGAAGGCTACAGGGTGTGAACTTAGTTCAGCAGATTGCTGCGTGCTACCAAAAAAGGACATTGAGAGCCGATTGCACAAGCTCCTTTAAATCCGACAATCACCCAGCACTCCCTCTTTACTTTTTTTTTGTTTAACGGGGGGAGGGGGGGGGGAATCAAGAATGTGTGCGTCCGTTAATTTATTACCGGTTCCTTCAGACTAAAAGTGGAATCCCAGATAAACACAAGGTCGGAGACAGGCAAGCAGGCAGACGGACAGCTTCAAGTTGTACTTCATTAGTGTCTGGCACACCTGACGTGTTTTTATGTGTTTTCTTGTAACTGTTAACCTTGTCTTGAATCAACACGGATGCTTCGCTTTCTTTTAAAACCTCCAGCACGGGAATAGGTAGGTAAGGTAGGACGGCTTGGTTTTAAAAAGGCAAGCGAGAGTAAAGTGGTCTTGACCGAATAAGTGTTTATGACTTCGCTTTCGTCAAGTATACAACGTTGCTTTACAGTTTTTAAGTTGTACAGTCGACGTTACTATACCGCACAATAAGAAAGAACAGCTTTTGACAAACAATGAATTGAGGTTTTGTGTTCCCGTTTCTGTCCCAATAAACGTTTGCCTCCCTTTCCCCAGCGTGAAGGTTGCCAAGCTCCCCAATTGGAATCGAATCCGGGTTCATCACTTGTAAGTGTAAGTGCATGAAGAGTAAGTGTAAGAGTAAGTGTAAGTGCATGAAGGTGGCTTACTACTACCAAGAATTTATAGGGTTGGAGAGGAGAATTTGTGGCTGAGACCCATAATGAAACGTCCTAGACACATTCGTATTAGTTCAGGCTTAGTTTGTAGAGGGTGCTATGTGTTTTGTGTGGGAATTTCTACTCAAGTTTTTTAGCCTAAAATTAAACTAAACTAAACGAAGCTAGCTTGTATTTAGTTATTATTTACCGTAGCTTAGTTGTAATTTAGTTTACTTTAGAGTTGGGCTGAAAAATGAGCAAAAGTTACCAGATGGACCAAGTGGCGCCCTCTGAAAACTCGGACTGAACTAATGGGGACGAATCTAACGTGTTCCAATAGGGACTTTTTAGAGTTACAAATTCTCCTCCCAAGCCCTATAAATTCTTGCTACTACGTTTCTTTCTAGTGTATAAGTTTTGCTGTTTGGCTTGTTTCCCGCTTTCAACACTTAAAATTAGTTTGTGAATAAGGGCGCGTTTATGCAACGACGACTCGCCTCTGCATTCTCGCAGCTAGAATTTAACGTTGCCATGATAACGAAGCTATCTGGATCAGCTAAATCCGATATCATTTGAGCGAATGCCTGCAGTCTTATAATCAGTGACAATAAGATAAAGAATTTCTCGCGACGAAACGATTTTCCCTTTGGCTTCGGAACTCGCATATTGTGTGCTTAGTTGCGAGCAGGCCGAGCTAAAACCGTCACCATGTTGGAATTTCAGAGGATTTCTACCTTCTAGCTGCGAGAAAACAAAGGCGAGTCGTTGCGGGAACGTGCCCTAACTCGGTACGCACTATAGAGCAGTGACACGACGTAGTATTATTGTATATAACTCTATGCTGGAGCCTTAATGGGTTAGCTGCAAGGGGCACTGCAGAGAGAAACAGAAGGGCGTCATACTGAAGCCGATGCTGTGAAGAGTGATTTCTTAGATCTAAAACGCGCGATTTTTTTTGTTGGAGAAAACAACGTTATTTTAAGCCTCAGAAATCCGCTCTTCCGTTTTTTTCCCTCCATTTTTATGTAGTGCACCTTGTAGTTATGCCCTCCAAAACCCGTACTGGTGCCAATATGGCGGCAAATGTCACTACTCTATGCACACATTTATTTTGGCGTACGTTTTTTGTAGGGGTGGACGAGAAGAAGAATTTTGCTTCGAATCGAGCCGATTGGAGTTTGAAACGAAAGAATCGAGTAGTGAACAAGTTTTGTTTGCAAGTTAATTTTAGTTCGTGAGGAAAGTAGACTGACTGCTGCAATTTACTGACTGTGTGGGGGGGGGGGCGGTTTTTTCCCCCCGTTTTAACAATATAAATTCAAAACGGCACAGGTTACTGACATTTAGTCTATATATAGCTGGAAAGCACTAATCAATTTGGTATGATTTGATAATGTGGAATCGGTCAAAAATTGGCGTAGTTTTACCGCATTTAGTTGAAGAGCATAATTGAATTTTCGAGCATACGGTTGCTATAGCCCATGAACCAGTTTAAGTACGAATTGTCAAAATTGCAAGTTCTACTCAGATATAATTTGAAGTGCTTTTATTCTAAATTTGGAACCTAATGTAGTTATTTTTCTTTGGCTTCTAACTTTTCTTTTTCGATCGCTATCACGGTTAATTTTCGCATTAACGGTTAATTTTCGGTTAATTTACAAACAAAAACGTCAAGTGTGCCGTAAAAAGGGGTTATATGATTGAATTTTTCATTTGTTAAAATATACACGGATAAAAATTGATGATTTTTAATTGAAATAATCAAATGTACAATTGAGAAAATTGCATATGTTTAATTGATGTTGTGCTTAAAATATATGATAAAAATATATGATATATATATATGACGTTTTAAATATATGATTGGTAAAGCACAACAGCTCTTAAACAGATGCAATTTTCTCAATTGTACATTTGATTATTTCAATTAAAAATCATCAATTTTTATCCGTGTACATTTTAACAAGTGAAAATTCAATCATATAACCCCTTTTTTACGGCACATTTGACGTTTTTGTTTGTAACCCGTGTACCTTGTTTACGACATAACACGTGCACGAAGAATGAATCTGGAGTTTGCCGATTGGCATTGTTCCCTAAATACAATGGTTAAAACAATGTAAAACAATCAAAATGATCGTTTAGGGTCCTGTAACTCCGGAATGGATCGACCAATCGAAAAAGTGGTCCATGTAAGGTTAAAGCCCAGGAAATTTTCTGGCTCAGATCATGTTTCAGATTTTAGGTAGGTGCTATAGTTTTTTCTGAAACCGTGTCAGCCAAGAACAAGAACAAGAACAAGAACCAGAACAACAACAACAACAAGAAGTGAACAGTTTTCAAATTTCCGTGTGGCTCCCTACGTTTACTCTTGCACGGAATTGCACTAAAGTTGGTGTAAAGTTTGGAAAAGTTTGCTATCTACTATCTGGCCAAGTTTGGTCGAAATATTGAATAGAAACGGAGAAATTAATAGTTTTAGTTTTGCTGGAGAGAGGACTTCAATCATATATATATGTATACACGGCTATCGCCGTGTATGATATCTTCGTTGGTTGATTTATACTTTAAGTGTCATAGGTTCTATAGTGCCACCGGCATTTTCACCTTTTTGTTGGGTACCATAAACAAATCAGCACATCGTTCGTAGCCACGAGCTACAAACAGGGCAATATTTTCAATTCAGAGCAGAAGAATATAGGAAATATAGGAGCATTTCACGATTTATAGGAGCTCTAAGGAATCCTATAAAAAAAAAATGGGATACACAGGAAATAGAGGAGGATTGGAATGTACATCATTAAACCATGCGCAATGGCTGTTTGCCGTGACGTCACCATGAGTTAGCCAATGACGAACGAGAACAACGGCTGTTTGGCCGTCTGATTGGACTAGCCCAGTCACGTGATATTCACGTCACAGCAAACAGCCATGGCGCGTGGTATAGGAAGAAATCATTTTGTTTTTTTCCATTTAGTCAATTTCCAAATAGCCTGCCTTTCTGTAGGAGTTAAGATGATCAAATGTTATTATTTGTTTTGTTAGCTACACTGAAGCAATGATGTTTTAATTTTTTTTTATTTCACTTGGTTACCACAGCACGGTATGTGGTTCGTAACAATTCCTTACAATTCAGGATTCCAAATTTACAGTGGAGAGTGTCAGGTCAATAAATTCTGAAAACGTAATTTCTTTTGAGTATAAATTGTGCAATTAATGGCAAGTTTGAGGTCAGCAATATTTTTGGTCCTTCCGATGGATATGACAAATTTCAGACCCATCCGGCCGGCTTTCGTTTGTGCTCAAGTGCAACTAACAATCTCCTTAAGTTTGTAATTCGTCAAAATCTGTCTACAGCTTGTTTTATCATGGTTCACACCACATAACAAAATTCCGCATTAACCTAAGACGTAAAATAAACATTGTAGCCGTTCCGTAACTCAGTTCACATAAAGTATTCTCCTATAGAGCAGTGACATTTGCCGCCATATTGGCACCAGTATGGGTTTTGGAGGGCATAACTACAAGGTGCACTACATAAAAATGGAGGGAAAAACAACGGAAGAGCGGATTTCTTAGGCTTAAAGTAACGTTGTTTTCTCCAACAACAAAAATCGCGCGTTTTAGGTCTAAGAAATCACTCTTAACAGCATCGGCTTCAGTGTGACGCCCTTCTGTTTCTCTCTGCAGTGCCCCTTGCAGCTAACCCATTAAGGCTCCAGCATAGAGTTATATACAATAATACTACGTCGTGTCGCTGCTCTATAGTACATTCATGAAGCCTTTTAGATTTACTACAATGACGGATCTAGTACGACTATCACTAATTTTCCTATACCTGAATAAGTGCTGTGAAATTGTCCCTTCGTTCTTCAGTCACAGGGTCCAAGTCAATTTCGACCCCATCCAGTCGGTGTTCGATGACGTAAGTGGCCACGTGATTAACTGCTGCTGCCCTCTTGTGTTCATCAGTGACAAGTGAGTCCAGAGTAGTCGAAGCGTTGTGGCGGGCATTTAAGAGTAGGAGCACTCGTAATCTGGAATTCCTTTCTTTAAGTTCCGAAACAAAGCTTAAATTTCCTGCAGAAAAGAATTATATAGAAACAAACTATTAACTAAAATCGTAAAATTACGACTGACGGAACCTTTCCCCAAACATTCAATTCGAATCGGCGTGTTGTTAATTCTCTTGCAATCCATGTTGTTACTTACCAAATCTCGCATTGTGAGGTTTGAGGTTCGAATCCAGTGCCCAGTCTGTGAGGATCAAATGAGTGCATAAACAAGGATCAATCTCATCAACCGGAACAACCCCTCCATAATGGCACAACACCGACTTCCGGGGACGAATAGTCTCATTACAATGCCCACCGCTGTCTGAAACAACAAACGAAAAACAAGTGTAAAGAGTGCGAAATGTCACTATTGGCGCAAAAAAAAAAATCCTACAGCTAAACTTTCGTGAGTTGTGAAATCCATTACAATGCCAAATACAACAAAAAATATTCTTAAATCAGTGTACTATACTTTCTATAACACAAAAACTGTAATGATGTCAGGAGTTTAAATTCCTACACTGCACTCCGAACCATGTAGGAGCATCTATTTGAACCGAAGGGGGGGGGTGTCGTCAAAGCTAGAAATCTTGTACACCAAAGATTTAGATTTATAAATCCGCTGGAAATCTTGTGCGACTCTTGTAAATCTTTAAAATCTTGTGCAAATCTTGTAAATCTTGTGTAAATCATTCAAATCTTGTAAATCTAGTACAAATATTGTGAATCACATAAATCTGGCGTAAATCATTTAAATCTTACTTAAATCTTTTGTAAATCTTTAAATCCAAGCAAATCTTCAGGTAAATCGTTAAATCTGCAAATCTGTAAATCTTTAAATCTTCCGCAAACCCGTGTAATTCTTGAAAAATCTCATGTAAATCATTAAATCTTCCCTAAATCTTTAGTAAGCTATTAAATCACAGCTAATCTGTAAATCTTCATGTAAATCTTAAAATCTATAAATTTTTACAAATCTTCAAAACTTTATGTAACTCTTTAACTCCTCTGAAAATCAGTGTAAATCTTGAAAAAAATCTCATGTAAATCATTAAATCTCCCTTAAATCTTTAGTAAAGCTTAAGTCCCAGTAAATCTGTAAATCTCAGTAAATCCGTTGGAAGATTTAAAGATTTACAAATCTCGTACAATTTTTTGTCTTTGTCGAACCCCTCGATTTAAACCCTACCTATTCCATTCCTTGTCACAAGGTCGACTGGAATAGAAATTGTGAGTCTCACTTCCCTGAGCTGGGCAGTTCATTCACGCTGTTAGAACCTTATTTCACCAAAGCAATGCTAGGCGCCGATGCCTACTGCTTGTGACCTGGAGTTGATGCGACTCCCGCAGCATATATCTCAGTCGGCCTTCCTTTCTCACTTTAGTTCGTTTCAGTTCTACTGCTTGACAGTAGCTTAGACCAATGTGTTACCTTTTTGTGCAAATTTTTAAGTTTAACTTTTCTGTCAGCGTAGTTTACCACTAACGTACGTTGAAAACCATTCTGCCTGCTAAAATTGATAGCCATTTCCCCTTCCAATCCTGACTGAAAAATATTTGGCATTGTGACTCCTATGTGTAGTGGTTTGTGCATTTGGAAAGAAACATTAAAAACAACACAATATAATTAACTCTTGGTGACTGGCTTTGAATTTAGGATAATGGCCCTTCTAACTTAAAAGGACATAAATCCTTCCGATATTTCGTGCGACCCATTAGGACTAGCGTTTGTAACATTTGCAGAGGATAGAGTTAATTCCGCAAAATCATCTCACACGCAAGAAAAAATAACAAGAAAATGAATGTGTTGGCAACATTTACATAAGTTTGAACCTCTCTACCCTGGTTTGAACTAATGTCGCAAAACTGAGTCATGCAGGAAAGCCAACAGGGATTTAAAAGTTGAAATCCCTTTAAGTTAAAAGTTCCCTAAATTCAACCGTTTGTTGAGCTCCTTGCTAGCTAGGGAAAAAAACAACCTAAAATTACCTCTTCCTTGTACAATGCTGCCTTAAAAGGCTGTAAGTCTTTCCTATCAAACTCAGTGTTTCTCTCTCATTGTATTTATTAATTTTATTTAATAATTTTATTTAATTACGCTAAATTTTTATTGTTAATTTCGGTTAATTTACAGTTCCTTTCCGTCTTCGAAAAAGCTTCTTTTTTCCTACAAACCCCTCTTCGCCTTGTTTGCTCAATTTTAAGTCAGCCAGCCTTCCCCCCCCCCCCGGGGCGTCGCGCTCTCTCGCTTAGCAACAGTCAACAAACATCTACACTCCCCGACTTAAAGGGGTATACCTCCCAGCGCCATTTTTCTCGTACCTCCCAGCGCCATTTTTCTCGTACCTCCCAGCGCCATTTTTCTCGATCCTCCAGAAAGTTCTATTTCCTTACCGTTAGTCTTTCCCTTGCTAAAAATCCGTTTTAAAATGTGGCGTCTAGGAGATTTTCTGTTGAATATTACTAACTTTATTTACGTTCGTCCCGAACATAAATGATGCATCGCGCGCCTTCAATGACCTTAGAAGTTTTATCTGTGTGTGCGCAGTATTAATTTTAATCGTTTGCTAGTAATTACTATGAGATCAAAAATCTAGAAGGCTTAATGCAGTAAAAATTATAATTAATTATTCCAATAGATCGCCGAAACAAAATTATAAGACACTAGTCTAGAAAATTATAAATTGTGGTTTTAAAATAAAAGAATCATTCCGGCTTTCGACGACAGAATCAATGCGTTCACGCTGGCTGGATTATTAGGCGCAATGCCAACTGAGACAGTAGCTACGTTTTTCGCTACCGTCTCAGTTGACCTTAGCTGTGGTAAATACGCGGATGGGATCGTCGCGTGGGTGTTGTGAGGCAGGCGGAAGGTTATAAGGCTGGCTGGATGTTGCTTTAAATAAATGTAAGTCAGGGAGTGTAGAGGTTACACTACACACTACCCCACACTATAGTAGTATACCTTCCAAAAAGGAAAATATATAAATAAATCATCTTAAATACATGAATATGGTAGAAGTGTTAGATGCCTGGCTGGTGGACGGCTGGCTGCATGGCTTACTAACTGCTCTACCACATGTACCATAACCCTGTGGGGTTGTAACTAAGAATAACGCCCCCCCCCCCCCCACGAGCTCTCCCAATCCCACAGACATTAAGTAATGTACCGCAACAAGTTCAGCTCCCTGAGGATAGAACGCTCAGGTTCCCTGCCCCTGAATTAGCATCCATGTTGTTGAACTTGTATTGTAGTGTGTACTGATGTTGGCGCATGCGTCGTCCAGGGAAGCCCAACAAATCTGGTCACCAGCATTAATTTTCAATGTTGACAAATGATGTAGCCACAATCGAACACACGTACTTGCTATAAATCTATGTACAATCACCAATAAAGACTTAGGGCGCGTTTAGGCAACAAGTCATTCTCGCTCGCCGAATGCTATTTGCTAGTCAACCGTTATTTATTTATGATTAGTTTCCCGTTGCTACTAAATGAATGCGGTAATAGATAACAAATTGTATGTATTATAAATAACAACACGGATAAAGAACAAAGTGGTTCAGTAATTTTAAACATTGCTACAAGATTGTTGTCATTTCACGCAATTTCAAAAATGTGCTATTCTCCCTCAAAGTACAGCTTCTAGCAATGATCAAACGTCGGTAGAATAAATAGCTTCTCGCAGCGAGAATTCAAAATCCAACATGGCGTCCATTCCGTGGCTATCGAATCGAAGACAAACCATCGAATGCCGGCATACAAAAAACAGTCCGTCGTCTTGTACTGCCGTAAAAAATGTTTTCTTGTTGTCATAAATCGACGCTTGAATGTTGCAAGCATCGTACGCCGTGTCACGAGGCACGAGGAGAAGATTGCGTCGTTGCCATAGTTACTAATACGCATAGACAACTCGAAAGCCGCATACTCCGGTAAAGGCGAGAAGCAGCCATCAGATTTAGTATTGATCAAGTAAAAGCTAGTGAGCGAGAAAACTGTCGTAGCATAAACGCACACTTAAGCTGGCAAGAAACAAAATATCGATCCTCGTAATGTAAAGTGTTTCTATAAAAATGGAATCAGGATAACCCATTTTTAGGGCAATTATGAACCATACCTTTTAATTTACTAACTGTCGTATTCTTCTGTTGTTGGTCAAGGTCACGTGCTGTCACATATCCTATGACGAGAATACCTAGCAACCATCGCATTTTTATCTGAAATATAAAAAGGGAATTATTACTGCGTGCTGCGGTGGAAACTTGCACATTGGAGCCTTATGAGCCTTTTACATACTCCATCCAGGGTCGGTTATGTCTTCCCCCCCCCCTTCCAATTACAGTGAAGCTATACCCTTCCCCCCTCTCATCAATTTTTGTCACTCCAAAAATATTTTTTTTTAATTTATTTAAATCTATAGTGAAAACCGGAAGTATGAAGAGGAATTGGCCCATAAGGAATTTGGCCCATAACGGTACCAGATACAGACAAATGTTTTTCATCGTTAGATTCAGCGTCCAAAAATTAGTTACGAATGAATAAAAAAAAAAGAACCGGAAGTATGTAGCGGAAGTGGCCCACGTGTGGCCGGAAGCGGCACATTAGTTAGCCCATCATGTATGGATCGGTTCCAGATGGAGACAAACGATTTACGCCATTAGATTCAGCGTTCAAAAATAAGTTTAAATTAATAAAACAAACCTGAAGTGGCCGAAAAGTGGCGGAAGTGTACAGAAGACCAGTTGCGACTAGTCGCTGCAAAGCTTGTTTGGTGTACATATTAATACACTTAATACATTTATTATATTTAATCAATCATTATTTAAAGGCTAAAATGTTATAGCCCAAAATCTTTAAAGTGGTTTTTTACGTGAAATTGTTACATTATTTTACGGCGAGGTTGGGAGATTATTACAGTGAAGTATCTTGTAATTACTCGAGAACTCCGCTACATCATGCTGTTTCACACCAACATGTACGGATAAGGCCTTAAAGCCCTAACCAGACTGGCTGCTCGCGGCTGCACGCCGACGCAGTATGGTGTAAAAAAGACTTCAATATTTGTCCTTAACGCAACACCAACCACACGATTGCTGCAATTTTGACCTTGTAGGCACGTAGTCACGCATAGCTTCGCACGAAATTTTCTTCTGTCTGGAGAGGCCTTAAAGCCCTAACCAGGAATTGTCTCACTCATTCAATATAAACCCACTCTCAACATTTTTCAACGAGCAGATCACTCGCTAGTATATCAATGGTAAGCCAATTTTTTTGAGTTGGGGTTTGAGGCTTGCTTACAGCACGGCTTGTGTTGTGGATACGCTATAAGCATGGTGTTTGTATAATCTAGATTGTACGCATATGTGTTCGTCTCCTGGTTTTATATTTTTATTGTTCTTGAAAAACTGACAGTACCTACCTAAAGCACCGAACAGAGCGAACAGAACACACCACTGTTAGAGACAGTTTGGCTCCAAACTTGACGTCGCGCGTGCGCAGTGATGTTGCGTCACCCGTTCAGTACCTTCCTAAACTACAACACAGATCAACAAGCTCAGCAGAATATTCGATACGTCATACCTTTCACCGCGACCAGACCTGCTAATGGATTTGACCAGGACTGGCTAATTGTGAACCATCTCAGGGAGGTGGTTTGCTGGGGTGGAGGTTTAAGCATGCGCGAGGTAACAGTTTTGCTGGGAACAGATTCATTGCTGACGATGTTGACGTCAATCAAGCCGCATCAACACGGATATTAGCAGGAATGAGCCAAACTGTCACCAACACGCTCTGTTCTCTCTGTTTGGTCGTTTAGGTAGGTACCGTAAGTGGACGTATATACGTTTTATAATAATAGCATTATTAACTTTTCTTGTCTTCTAGACTTTCGTTTTCTCAAGTAGGCTACTTATTCTTAATCTTCCTCACCATTATTGTCATGTCACAAGAACACGTGATCTCGTTTTAGTTATGAAAATCGCGGTGCTGCTGCGAAAAGCATTGTTCCGTTTTTAATTTACCGATATTTTCTTTAAATTACTCGTAGATCCTACGGTAGCTGCATCTAGGCGTTGAAAATGTGAAAAAGCGCCCGTAAGCAGGATTGACATTTCAGTTATCACCATTCCAGTTCGGTAACACACGATTCCAGATATGTTTTACAATTTACCACGCCACCCGCAATCGGGCAAAAACGTAAACAAAATTCCTATAAATTTATGCAATCAACCAAAAAAAAAAAAAGGCTAGAGAATGGGCGTGAAATCTTTTGCTCAAAGACAAAACCATTAAGCCCTAACATTTGCCAACATTCCTCAAAGAAAGGGAAGGACGCCATGACATTTGACAGTGCGCATGCGTGAGTCGTGATTTAAGCGCCCTCCACCGGCCATTTAATTGCGTAACAGTTGACCCACAATCACGTAATGGAGTATGCAAATCCTCACTTCGTGATGCATAAATAATCAAATTCTCCCTACAGCCATTGAAAATTTACCTTGAGGTTATGCTTGCGTCTCTCGGAGGTATACAAATACTGTATCCTCCTCACCATTGTTGCAAAGCAGTGGTAATACGTTAGGGCTTCGTCGGGCAGATGAACAGGAGTGGTTAAACAAGATGAACAAAACCCTTTGAACCCTTTGATTATAGAATAGAATAGAGCAGTGACACGACGTAGTATTATTGTACATAACTCTTAGCTGGAGCCTTAATGGGTTAGCTACAAGGGGCACTGCAGAGAGAAACAGAAGGGCGTCATACTGAAGTCGATGTAGTGAAGAGTGATTTCTTCGACCTGAAACGCGCGAATTTTGTTGTTGGAGAAAACAACGTTATTTTAAGCCTAGGAAATCCGCTCTTCCGTTCTTTTTCCCTCCATTGTTATGTAGTGCACCTTGTAGTTATGCCCTCCAAAACCCATACTGGTGCCAATATGGCGGCAAATGGCACTGCTCTATATAAGGAGTCAGTCAATAAGCTTACCGCTTTTTGGAGGCCCAAGCGGCAGATGTTGGTACCAATAAGAAATTCTAATTATTTGAAAAAAAAGATGGCTGCTGTCCTCAAAATCTAACGAAAGCCAACAAAAAAGCGCTAATGACCTAAATGTCGACGCGCCATTAAGCCTCAATTCTCCTCCCCTCCCCCACACCCCCGCAAAAAAAGGAATGGACCAGAAAACTGGATTGGTGTTTCTTATAATTGCTAAGAGAGAAAAAAAATGGATTTCATCAATTTGGACCAAAAATATCTGATAGCTACCCCAAAACAAAACTTGCTAAGGATTCCCGCCAAGCTTTTCGGCCGTGTGAAGTCATGATATCAAACGCCAAGCTCTTTCACCAATCTAATCCCACCAACTAATAAATACTTCAAACGTTAAATGAATAATTGCAAATTGCGCAGTATGCAATTTTCATATATTTCATTTAACCTTCGAACTATTACTCGGTAGAATTGGCCTGGCGAAAGAGCTTGGCGTTTGGTATCATGGCTTCACACGGCCGAAAAGTTTGGCGGGAATCCTGAATCGTCAACAAGTTTTGTTTTGGGGTAGCAAAACTTACTACCCAGTTAGTAACGACATTTGTGAAGTCTTGCCTATCAACTTTAGGTTGTACAAGATGTAAACAGGATTCGTTCCTAGTATGGTAATCAAAACGTTTCGAGTCGAGAAGTGAACAACGTTTTTACGATTTTTACCATTAAGTTTATTTCATCTTTATTTCCCTTGTTGGAAACATTAGCTCCACGAAATGGAAGCCTGATTACATTCATTTGTAATTCAAATACGTTTTTCGACTAGGAAAATAAACCAAGAAAAGTACGAAAGCTACGTCAAACTCTTCCATATTTCTTTCTGAACGTATAGTCATCACTGACTTCATTTTGAATCGATTATTATAAAAATGTAAAACAAATTTTTCGTTTTACTTACTTAATTTTTTAAAAACGGAAAGTAACTTTTAACACAGTTTTACGTTCACCTTCTATCGCGTAAGACAGTTTTAACACGCATATGTTTGCTGTTTGCTTATGTGATTCTTTTTCGGAAAGTGTGGTGACAAAGCATTAACTTACAACAAAAAGATTGTATACCCCCATCAAGCGTCAGGGACAACATAAACCTCCGTCCTATCCTATCAGATAATATACAGCGAGCAGGGCTAAGATTTCAAACGTTAAATAAAATACTTGAAAATTAGTAAGATATTTTCTAATTTTTCCCTTCACGTTCGAACTAACATTATTCGATGGGATTAAGTCAGCGTTTGACACCACGACTTCCACCGGCAAGAAACCTTGGGGGGAATTCTCAACGTTTTGGGGACATTCAATTTACCGTAAATTTGTTTACGAACGGCTAACCTACATTTTCACTCCTCACCCAGGATCACAGATTTGTCTCGGTACAACACGTCATCAGCGTTAGTGATTAGTTCTAGTCATTACTTAGCGATAGTCATCTATAATCATTAAAAACGTATGACGTGCGTGTGTGTGTGTTTCTACCTCTACTACTCTTGAACTAATGCACCTTATACAAAGATAGGAGTAGGACCAAATGAAAGATAATATTAAATTGCGCAACCGTTAGGCTTATTTTTGTCGCTGTAACTTGATTTTATGACCCTCAAATACGCGAAAAACGCTGCAAAAATAACGTCAAATTTGTTTGACCCTCATGACGTTTGTTCATGCAAAGTTTATTATGCCTAGCCAAATTTTTCCTGATGAAACTATGACGTCATGAGCAGGCGTGCTGAGGGATGCGATGGACGAACTGTCGGCAATAATTGCAATCAGTTTTCGTCACACACAAAAATCAGTACATCGATTTTGTGAAGGTCTTGGAATCGAAGAAATTACTGGAAGCATAGCTCAACGCCAATGGAGCGAGGGAAGCAAACGATATGGCTTAGCGTTGTTTACGAGAAGGGTTTGTAAGAGATGCGCCGCTGCTGGAGAAAGTGTGACGTCATCTAATCTTCTTGTTTTTATAAGTAAGAAAGCGGCCGATGTGAAATCATGGTTATTGCACCGGAGACCAAACTGTTTTAACTGAGTCGAGTCCATTGAAGCAATAAGATAGACTGACCATGACCGAACCCATCACTGATCTCCAGTGCAATCTAGATCGGTGATGTAATCCGTTACTCGCAAGCGGCAGTATGCTATCAGTATAAAAAAACATGGTAACAAACATTCTATTGTTAGCGGTGACAGGTCGGCAGAGATGCGAGTTCGATTACCATCTAGAATAATGAAGGTCAAGGGTGTGCGTCGTTCGAAATATTGCGGATGGCAAACGACGTAAGGGAAAAAAAATAACAAATGTTTAAAGCTGATGCTTTAGTTGGAACTCAATTGTTCTTAGTGATTTTATTAGGCCAAACGATGGTTCAGCCTGCGTATATCTAGGTTAAGGTAAGCTGCCGCTTGAAAACTAAAGTTTAATTTAAGAACCGTTTGTTTTCACTGGCGGTGAATATTACGGAGCAGCGTCTTGAGATTAGAAAAGGGCGAAGATGAATTTTTGGAGACGAATTTTTCTGGAGCGCAGCCAGTGTTAATAACAGTTTATAGTGTGCGCGGCGTATCTTGAGTCCTGGAAGTATTTTATGAGCGGCTATGTCTTCCTGGAGGGAGCGGTTTCATCGACGGCCGCCATTGTTTTTGTAACCATCTTGGATATCAACAAGGCACTCTGCTACCAAAAACGTACAATCGATTATCTGTGTTCGTTCTGCAGCGAACTCAAGATAGGCCGCACACACACGTTAATGATGGTTAGCCTCTGTGTTAAAATCCAAATTGTGACAGATCACACCTCCGTCATATATGTAACTTTTTTGGACCTAAATGGAAACCCAGCCAGGATTGGTGAAAAACAACGGTGCCCCTGTATATCCGATTTGGCTAGAGTGAATTTAAAAATTTTTTATTAGCTATACCTAGTGGCTAATAAAAATGTTGAAATTAGCTCTAGCCAATTGGAGACCCAGATGTGCAAAATAGACAACTTCTTGGTACTGTTGTTGTTGTATCGGGTCGTAAATTATACGACCTAGAATCATGTTATTTTAGTCTGACAGAAGTATTTAAAGTTAGAAAAAAGCCACCACGTAGAAGTAACTGAAATAATGCTATTTTTTGATGAAAAACAAGTTTTCCTAACTGTAATCAAATCCTCTTAACGCTCCTAAAGCAATACATAGCTAACGTCCGTGCAAATACGATTCCCACGTTTAAACAATTGAATTTATGAATACTGTTCAGTATCACTGGCAAATCTCTGGGTTTTCTGTAAAATATTCATAAAATTTTAAATGTTCTAATAAAAGCAATTTAAAAAAAAAATTAAGAGTTGAAAATAAAAGACTGGATATTAAGAATTTACATTTAAAAAATTTTTAATCGTAACACATTTTTTTTTTGGGCTTTAATCCTCAAATTAACGCTGATTAACGAACAAAAACGGAACTTTAAACGTTGGAGGGAAAGGGTCTAAAAGTCAAATTTTAGAAGGAACAAAACAAGTGTTGAGAGTTTAAGGCTGTAGACGTCAAAACATTAGACTCTTACTATTAAACTCTTACTATCCAGTAACCAACTTCCGTTTTTACCTTAGGAACACAATAAATTTCTGCAAATAGCTGTTAAAAGGACATAAATCCTTCCGATATATCGTGTGACCCGATGAGATTACAGTTGGCAACATTTACACAGGTTAGAGTTAATGTCGCCAAATCACCTCGCATGCAAGAAAACAACAAGAAAATGAATGTGTTGGTAACATTTACATACGTTTGAACTAATGTCGCAAAACTGTGTCATGCAGGAAAGACAGCAGGGATTTATGTTCTTTTAACCTAAGACATATCGCCACCCATGGTACTGTCCAGTGGAATGGAGGTTTGCAGTTTGCTGTTAGTGGAAAAGTAGAGTTAATGTTTTGATTTGGTAACAAGACAGACAGCAAAGAGGACAACCAGGTTACCTTCAGCTACCTTAATCTATTCAAAATTTCGGATTACTTGTAAAAATACTGTTCTACAACATAAGAAAAACCCAAGTGGCTGCCTGTGGGTCGATGACGCTCCCACAATGCAGAGCGAGATTTACTTATTTTCGGAACAAAACCCAAGAAGGTCATTCGCCCCTGAGATAAACAGACAAAAACTTAACAACAAACTTAAAAAAACTAGGTAAATCTACCAGACATAGCACAAAAGTGCCAAACCGCCATTACGTTCCTGAATTAACCACCTTTGACAAACTTGAACTTGTTCCGCAACGGGATCAAACATGACACACTCTCGGTGGAAGTGTTCTACCGTTTCAACCGATACAGTCAGTGGCGTAGGGTTTTGTACCTGAGGGGGCAACACTAGGCATTTAGCCGAATGGTGTGGAGGGAGAACCGAATAAGAGCCCCGGAAGCTGATGCATTTTTGCTATTTTTCGGCATTTTCTGGCCTTGTAAAGGGAAACATTTTTATACAACCAGTTTTGCTGACTGCATTATACGCATAAAGAAATTTTGTGATGTAAATCTTTCAGTTTTTCATACTAGATACTTATTTCTTAAACATTGATACTTTGTTAGAAATGTTGAGAATTTTAAGCAAAATACGGAGTTAGTAAGTCTTACTGTTTATCTTTACTGAATTTCGTATTTCTCCATTTGTTACCTGGTTACTTTAGTGATTTAAAGGAGAAACAGTAGAAGTATAAATTAGCGAAGATGAAAGTTGCGTCTTTGACCTCAAAATGCAGCCATCTGATGCAGTATAAGAACACTGTGGAGAAACACTGTCATCCTGATGAACAAAGAAAGGGGCTAGAGGGGTTCTGAGGGGCCAGCCCCAAGCGAAAAGAGGAAAGCAATGAATAGCCGTGAGGTCCAACTCTTTCGGAACTGTGATTGATTGAGCACTGCCTTCAAAATCTGATAACAATCCGCTGCACACTATACCACAATTTCGGTGCATGTCGTTCATCGTTGCTACCGTGCAAACTTTACCTGGTCGCGCAGAATATGCCATGTTGGTTGGGCTGGCTAAGGTTGCGTCTTTGTTGAAAAGCAAAATGAAAGAATTCGCGTTTCAGCTAAAAGCTTGCACCAAGCCAAATGATGATGTGTTTTTTATTAATTTCGTTGAGCCATAAGTCATCCGAAGCAATTTAATGCTCGTATTGCAAAACCGACTCTGTTTTGAACCCTAGCAGACTTTTTTGAGAAGAAGAAATATCCGGTAAATGGAGGTGCCAACCCGGGGATTTGAACCAGGAAAACTCCGATCATCGTAGGGGCCGAAAGATTGTCCAGAATTGGCCAGAATAGTTCCCACAGCCGCTGAAGACGCATGGTAGCCTCTCACACTACCCTAGCCGACAGTCCTGGCAGGGACTTTGCCAAGGTCCCCTTTCCAGGAGTTCGACCACCATCAACCAGGCTGAGCTCTCTCACCACTCAGCGACGATGACAACAAAATTAGCCTCGAAAAATCGAAATTAGCAGCCTGATACAATAGCAAGACTTATTTGTTTGGTCGATGCGGACGTCCAGAGCTGAGTTAAATTGTTTCAAAATTGTAAGCGCAACAATCACCTCGATTAATAAACATGAATCACTTGCGACAATTATTATAACTTTCCGCAATGTATGGCCTTTTGTTGCCAGATGATTATCTACCATCCTTAAACCCTTTTTTTTCTACCATCCTGGGTTTTCCACTTGGATTTATCCAGCTAAATTGTCCCCTCTCATCGTCGTGGGGCAGATAACCCAGTTCGGGTTCGTGCTCCATGAAAAAAAAAGCAAAGCTATGGTTGATTGGAATGAGACGGTTACTAAATACAGCAAATTTGGCTTTCCGTCCTGCTTAATCATGAGCGGGTTACATTAAAATTGCTCAAATAAAGTCCTAACATTACGTTTGGAGAGACTAGGGTAGGGGAGGGGGGAAGGGTTTAATAAAGAAATAATCGGAGGAACAGAACGTTATAGATGTATTCAAAGATCTTCAGAAACCAAAAAAAAGGAGACAATAATCGGAGGAAACGAGAGAAGGGGGGAAATATGATTCAAGATCCACAAAGTAGGTGCCTCGTCACTGCAGAATGTTGTTAGAACTAAATGCACCCTTCTTTAAATGGGGCAGCTTCTATAGTACTGATAATACTCGGCCTCGGTTTTCTGCAAAATTTTGGTAATGATTATTACGTCAAAAATTCTAAAACATTAAAGTCAAATGCTTCACGAGAAAATTGTGTTCTTAAAATGGAAGAGAGGGGTTTTTTTTTCCACATATACTTGAGAGGATGGTTTGCAAGACTTTTTCAAGTACTAGAAAACCTACGGCAATCATCACTAACGTTTCTCTAAATTTTTTATCTGGAGTACCAAGAAAACAACTACCACATCGTCAAAATAGACTGTCAGTTTATACTGGTATAGGCTAATTTATCGCAAAACTAGAATGAAGTCGGTTACCAATCTATTTAAACAATTAGTGAAATAAGTCGGTCCAACTAACTACAAGTATCGGTTGATACAGATATTTAGCAACCGATCTCAGACCGATTCCAGTAATGTACACTGTTTGCTAACATTTAGTACCTTCAAAAATATCACCAAAAACGTTTCGTATGAAATGGCTCGAAAGTTGGACCGGAAAATTTGCTCCAGACCTATACTGTTGTGACAAAAATATCAATAAATATCGACAATATTTATGCCACAAACATGTAAGTACCCACAAACACAGAGAATTTGTTCTGTTTTAACAAAATGGAAACGTGTACCAACGAAAATTCAAAAACGGAAAGTTTCCAAATTAACACACACAGAAAAATTGTTTAGCCGGCATTCCTACCAACATTATTAAAAATTTATTTTGATTACGAAACCGAAGAAGATGACTAGTCTAATTCGCCACCCAAAATGAGAAAAAAAATATGACTTACATAATCCTCTATATATCACACCTCCTACAAAACGCATGCGGTCAAAGTATGAAATCACAGATTATTAGTCCAGCATGGCCTGACTCCCGTCTCCCAACTAGCAGTGAGCGGAGATTATCGTCAACTAAATAATCATATGGGTGTGTACACACATGGGCAGCCACTTTCTTAACCTTGCCTTGGGGAAGAAAACAGTCAAAAGACATTGCTCATCTTCCTGCTTGTTTGCCCACGTGACAAGCCCAGCGCATGGCCGCGACAGTGACGTCATCACGAAGAGCGATGACGTAGAGCGCAACAACGCGTTCTACGACACAGTTATGGCTGTCACGTGACGAAGACGAGCAAGAGTGAGCGTGATCTTCGGAGGGATTGCCTCGCATTGTTCTAGAAACGTGCAAAGGAAGCAAATTTTTTTTTCGGGATGCGAAGTTTGAGGAACGCGTACGCCAAATCATAACCTGAAAATGCCAAGGATCTTTCGAGGAGGTTGGTTTATGGGTGCGGAGGACGAGCCGCCCCGTCAAAGTGAAATTACAGTCGTAATTTTCTTTTTCAAAGTCTCAAGGTGTCACACCAGGGGTGGATATGCCTGACGGACTGCTCGGTAATTAAGGGGATGAAAACGAAAGTTAAAAATAACAGAGTAGGATGATGATGAAGGAAGCATCGACAACTACAGTTAGGGGGAAAAAATCATTGCGTGATGCAAAATTGTTCACTCTACTTGTGGAGTTCAGAGCCTTCCGGCAGTAAAAATGGTAATGATGTTATGAAATCTACGCATAGACACTACGAGTAGCTGTAGGAAAGCAAAGGAGGGAGCGGGGTGGGAAAAGTGTTACAGGGGGATTGGGGGTGTGTTTTGCTGCTTACGGCAAGAGCTGGAGTGCTTGGGTCTAGGTAGCTCGGGAATAGAGCGGGAGGTGACGTTGAGGATGCGAACTGTGGGAAAATGGCTAAACTGACGTTCACGAAATTTTATAACTTGAAACTTGACCGAAATTTATCCTCCATGTCAAAGTTTGATCAAACTCGGCCGAAAATTGCAGAATTTCACATTTTTTTTCAGGATTTTACTTACTTCTCTGGATCTAAGGCAACTCTGCGATCAAGATAATTAAAATAAAAGTTGATAAGATTGTGGTTATATGATACAAATAGGCGCGTCTTCATCCAAACTTGCCCCCTCAAATATGTCAGACTTTCCTACGAAAAACTTAGTGCAGTCAGTGTGTTGGCGTGTTTCGTTATTTAGTACAGTAATTTATTTAGTATGCTGTGCAGCCACAAACATGTTCGAGAACATACATTTCAAAAGCCCTGGCGAAAAGGAGTTGAAACGGATATAAAAACGTTAAGGACCTCGTTGGAGTAATTTACAGTATTCCCTTAAGACACCTCCCCCTCCCCTCCTGCCCGGCCCCCCCCCCCCGACGTTATTACCCGAGGAGATAACCAGCATTCCCCTTTAGATGATCCTGGATCCACCAAAAACGACTAAACTCGTACAACTACAATTTGCGTTGGACTCAAATTCAAAACTCAAACGTCGTTTGAGTAAGCGCTTGCAGTCTTGTAATCCGTGACAATAAGGTAAAGAATTCCTCATGACGAAACCATTTTCTCAGTCGCTTCAGAACTCATATTATTAACCGTTTTCGTTGCGAGCCGGCAGAGCTAAAACCGTCGCCATGTTGGAATTTCAGGCGAGTTCTGGCTTCTATCTGCGAGAATGCAAGGGCGAGTTTACGTAGCGACTCGCATTTGCATTAGGCCGGGTTTACGCAACGACTCGCCTTTGCATTCTCGCAGCGAGAATTTAATCACAATGGCAAAGTTGTCGTTGCCATGGTAACAAAGCTATCTGGATTAGCTAAACCGACGTCGTTTGAGTAAATGCTTTAAGTCTTATAATCCGTGACAATAAGATAAAGAATTCCTTCTGACGAAATTTTCACAGCCGCTTCCGAACTCGGATTAGTCAGCGTTTTCATTGCGAGTCGACATAGCTAAAACCGCCGCCATGTTGGAATTTCAGATGATTTCTAGCTTCTAGCTGCGAGAATGCAAAAGCGAGCCGTTGCGTAAACGCGCTCTTATAGCAGCTGAAGTTTAATCGCGATGATAAATGTGTCGTTGCCATGGTAGCAACGCTTCCTGGATCAGCTAAATCCGGCATCGTTTGAGCAAATGCTTGCAGTCTCACAATTCGTGACAGTAAGATAAAGAATTCCTCCCGACGAAACAATTTTTCCAATCGCTTCTAAACTCAATTATTGACTCGTTTCGTTACGAGCTGGCAGAGCTAAAACATCCGCCATGTTGGAATTTCAGATGAGTTTTGGCTACTATCTGCGAGAATGCAAACGCGAGTCGTTGCTAAGCGCGTCCTAAGGGCGCATTTAGCAACTAGTCCTTCTCGCTCACCAAAAGCTATTTGCTAGTTCATCGTTATTTATTTACAACGATTTCCAGTTTCTGCTAAAGGAAAATGCAGCAAGGGTAAAAAAACAACAAAAATTTCGAACAACATTGTCATTTCTCGCTGTTTCAAAATTTGCCTGTACTAGTGCAACAAACAGTTTCCTACGTATACATGTCCGTAACGTGATTAGATCTCGCGTTCACTTGGTTCGGGGAAAAAGCCCTTAATACACTCGTCTGTGCTTTGCTCGCTTCACTCGGACAACACCCTCATGAAACTCTGGTTTTCGTCACTGCACTTCTAGTTATTCCATAACATCTTACCTCTTCCACAGCTACGCGAGGGCCTGGCGGAATACCTCTGCTACTAATACCTCTGCTAATGATTTTGCGTTCAAAGCAGCACGAAGGCACAGCATTAGCAGAGGTATACAGTAGCCGCAAATTCCGCCAGGGCCTCGCCTAGCATTGGAAGAGGTAAGATCCGATATCTAGTTCTGTCTTCTTGCACAAGCCTACGTGACTGTGTGGATGGCGTTAAACGTACATACCTCCGGGTTGGCTTTTCTGTATAGCTCACTTTTGAAACATTACTTCAGTCGCGTCTAAAAGTTGCAAAGGCATAAATTTTCCTCCGTCGTGAGATACGGATTTGCTACATTCACTGTGACCTATGTAAATGCTGCAAAAGCTATTTGGTGGATGATATTCGAAAATAGTGGAGGGGTATGTCCCTTTAAATGACAACCTGCATTTAAATTTTTATTTCCCAAATTTACGGAGAACGCACCAAATTTTTTATTTGAGGACGGTAAGGGAAAATCGTAAAACACCTTTTCGAATTACAACGTTCATATTTTACAAATCACAATTGTTTACGTAAACAGTAGTGCACCCAGATGGGGGAAGGGGGCAAGCACCTCCTAACCAACCCCATCCCCCTACAACAGTTCAGTATAAAATTGATAGCTGTACATAATTAAGGCCATTTTGATGCAGGTAAGAGAATTCTCAAATTGCTGAAAATGAACTGAGTTGGCTTACAGGTTTTCAAGGAGAAGGGACGAGGAAGGTTTACAGGTCTACCGCAGACTCCCTGTCTGATGTTAATCTACATTTTAATGATTCCCCGAAGCAACCAGTCTGCATTAAAGACTGGCCTTGTGAGGATACACAATACACTAGTTTGAGAAATAAAGAAAAGACAACTGCCCCGACTGGGACTCGAACCCTGGATTTCCCGTTTACTAGCTGGGTGCTGTAACCACTGCGCTACCGGGGCGGGTTCTTGCTACAGGCTCCAGCCGAGCTAAGTATAGCTGTTCAATCTTTCTCAGTGGTGACCTAGAGGTGTGACAAATTGTGACATCTAGGTCACCATTGAGAAAGATTGAACCGTGTTTCAGTGCGGAAAGGTACGGTGTTCTGGACAGTACTTTGGGGATACGATTTGATGAATTGGGCGCTTATATACAACAACGTGTAGAAGGAAAGCAAGGAGGAGGAAGCAAGCGGGGGGGGAAACTGGGAGAAAGGAACAAAGAAAATGTCGTGTTGATGGAAAATTAACTAAAGCCCGGACCCTGGCATCGGTGTTAGGGTCCAGTGTGGAAGGCGCATGGAAGGTTTGGGGTAGTGCTTTCTATTTGCGAAACAGTGGTTTTGCCTGTGGGTACAAGTCGGGGGGGGGGGGGCAGACACCAAACGCGGTGTTTGAAGAATGCATTATTGCTGAACTAGGAGGTAGATGTCCTCAGCACTGGGTAATGGTAGGGATTTTTTCACGACAAAATGTGAACAAGGAAAGCAAACGAACAAATTCCCAATTGGGCTGATGTAACGGGCTAATTATTTATTGACAGGGGGATGCGCTGATTGATGAGTAAAGCGAGCGAAAATCACCGTTTGTTAGAGCCAGTGTGTGCAAAAATGGGACTGAAGAAACTTGAGCGCGTAAAGTAGGGACATACAAAAAACCAAACCGCGTCAATTTTGCTGGGTAACGGCTCATTAGCAGTGGCAGATGTGAACATTATCAATGTGAAAGTTTGCAGACATAAAATTCTTTCCCCCCAAAAAAAGGTAAAGACGAAGATAAGACGGTGTTACCTTTTGCACGTTCACATTCCTACGAAAGTTGCAATATCCCACCCAAAACCAAAACTGGTATAGGAGAAGCCGCCAAGTTTCCAAAAAGGGTCGGCCTTTGAAGGTAGTGATATCATTCAACCAAGGAAAGCCTGCCAACGTTAATCCTATTAGTCAAGTTAATCGCACCGAATAATACTTTAACGTTAAATGAAAACTTGAAGAATACTACCGCTATAGTAGCAATCTTCTAGTTTCCATTTAACTTTCGAACTATTAGTATGTGCGGTTAAGTTGGGTAATAGGATTAACCTTGGCGGCCTTTCTCTGGTTGAATAATAGCACTACCTTGAAGTCCGACCCTTTTTGGGAACTTGGCGGCTTCTTTTATACCAGTTTAGGTTTTGGGTGGATTTCTTTTACTCTGCTGGCGAACAGATAGATCTCAAACTTTGTCATTTTTTTCTCCTACGCCATTTTTACCTCGACTCAACCCTTTCTGTCTGCATCGTATAACCATCGCCTTTAAGTATTTTGAAGCTTGAAGTTGGTTTACAGGCGGTTTGAATTAATTTTTTGTTCTGATTTTGCGGAATTTAAAGTTGTTACTATTTTAGGTTTCTATGTCCTTATAAGTAAGTTAGCCTTAGCCCTCAGGCAGCAGAAACAGTTTTAGCGATAAATGCTTAGATTTTAATGTTTCGCCTCTTAGCCTATGACCTAAAAAAAGGGGGGGGCGTTTCCTTCGTAATCCATTTCAAAACGGTATCGCCCCTAGATTTCAATCGGCCTATGCCACTAAAATCAATAACAATGGTTTCTGAGTTTGTTTTTCACAAATAGGTTCCCACGCCAAATTCTGCAGCAGCCGTGATAGCAAACTGATGTAGCAGACAATGGCCACAAACGTTTCAATCAACTCGAGATAGCATCATTTTAAAATCGGCTGCAATCTAACTTTTTCGTGAGTTGTTTATTATTGAAAGTGACACTACGCCTAAACTTGAGTGAATTATGTGATTGGTGTTTCTTTAATTCTAAATGGGGAAGTAACCTCAATAGCGCTGATAAACATTGTTTCTTGTTATTTATTAGTTTCACGAGTGCCTAGTTTTTTTTTATCGAGTATTTACCTTCATTTTATAACGGCAAAATTAACCAATAGGAAGCCGATAACCGACAGCCACCAGCCAATCAACCTCCTTCACACGGGTAAAACGAGCACCGGGGTTTTTTTTTCAGATTAAAATGTCAGCTTCGTCCCTTCATATTGTTTTTACGATTGACCCGTCTGGTTCTTTCATCAAAGTATGAAAGAACTAAATTTGATAGGCCTAAACAACAATTTCTAAACAAACACGACGTACCTGCATAGTTTGGCTTCCCAGCAATGCGCGCTTAATTTTTGGTTACCATGGTGACAGAAGATCAGCCTGCATTAAAGGCACATTTTCTCGATCCTCCACATCAAGTACGGCCTCAAAGTTCTATTTATTTACCGTTAGTCAATTCCTTGGTAAAAATTCGTTTTAAAATATAGTGTCTATAGGAGATTTTCTGTTGAATATTGGGAACTATATTCACTGTATCCTGCAAGTATATGATCCTTTGCGCGCTTACAATAACCTTGACGTTATATCTGTGTGTGCGCATGTATTCGTTTGCTAACAATTACTATGATATCAAAAATCTAAAAGACTAATGGAATAAAAGTTAAAATTGATTACGCCAATAGATCACCGAAGAAAAATTATAAGATACTAGCCTAAAAAATTATAAAGTGTGATGTTAAAATACGAAAATCATTCCCGTTTGTGACGACACAATCTTTAACTTGATGCGGTTTCGTATACTATTCCCAATGCCAACTAAGATAGTAGCTGCTTTCCTCGCTGCGAGGAACGCAGCTATACTATTTTCAGTTGAACTTGGCGATGGTAACACTCGCGCGGTTGGCGATCTGCGCGTAGCTGTTATAAGACAGGCCGAAATGTGCCCTTAACTTTCGTCCGAAGCGTGTTAGGTCGCTGTGGTTAGGCCTAATCACCGGTACTACGCGAAGCGTGGCGGTAGAGAGGCAACCTCCGCCGTAAAATATTATGCGGCACTTAAATTAACCGTAAATAGCGGGAAATAAATTAATAATAATTGTCGTAAAACTTATTAATGTGCGGATCATACTCTATTTTAAATCTCAGAAACAATATTTGCATTAAAAATGAAACACGTATTTACTTTGATTGACGCACCGTGAGTGGTAACGGACATGACATGGTCCAACATCAATCGACCGTCAGCTTTCACGGTGAGTCAGGCTGTTTCCGGCAAGTTTGCGACGGATCGTTAGGGAAACGAAACTACTTAGGAGAGGATATGTACTTGTTTCAAATGCAACTCGAGCGTAGATAAAAAATACAGATGCAAACCTATTTACGTTACCTTTTGGACTTAAATGTT
>JAHWFP010163983.1:41756-53360 GCA_023313725.1 Lithobius niger
ATATCAATCAGTCATCACTTCATTCTCGGTTTCGAAAGTCCCGCCCATTAGGCCTAATTGTTTCCCATTTCCGCCGAGGCGGGGCGTGGGCCCCACATTGCATTGCCCAACGCCAAACAAGTGGCTGTCGAATTGAAGAACGAAAAGCGTCGTGCTCGCTGCATGGCAAGTCGGATCCAATTTTGAGTTACAACAAGGTTACTAGGGTATCGCCGATGTGTCGAAGTGAAGAGTTTAGTAAGTGTTACCAAACTGAGTCGGTGAGGGAGGGGAGGGAGTGACAAGTTAACAGCTACGTTGCTACGGTTTTTCAGGTCAACAGTAATCATAACCTTTTTTGCGTGGGAGGGGCGGGTCTAGGAGGAACTCACGGATCTCGAATTTGTTTATGTGGGATGATTTAGTTTGACGGGAGCGTGGGACTTCGGGGTTTGAAGCGGGGCAAAAAAAAAGTATTGTTGGTTGTAGTGTGCTGACGAAATCGAGAGTAGCCGTTCTGAAACCGAATGTATGGTGAACCGCCCTTATCAGGTCAAAGGTGAGAGAAAATTTGGCGTTAGAAGGCCACTTACGAACGGTAGTAGGTTAAGGCAGCAAAGGCTAATGGAGGGTTGTCAGTTTGTTTTTTCTTATCTTATTTCCGTCCCTCTTACCTTATCTATGCTATTAAAAAATAAAGCGAAATTCGTACAAATTGAAAAACTTGTCAGGTAAAATGTAGCCTGCATGCAAAATTACACACAAAATCGTCAAGTGTGTCGTAAAAAAAGGGTTATATGATTGAAGTTTTACTTTACTTGGTAAAATGATTTTTTTTTTAATTTAATTTCAATGCAATTTTCTCAATTGTACATTTGCTTCTTTCAATTAAAAATCATCAACTTATATCCGTGTACATGATTTTTTATTGAAATAAGCAAATGTACAATTGAGAAAATTGCATCTGTTTAATTGCTGTTGTGCCTTACCAATTAAATTATTGTTAAATCACAACAGCACCTAAACAGATGCAATTATATGAATTGTTAAGTTTGATTAGTTAAATTCAAAATAATTTCAAAAATTTCAATAATTTCAAAAAAATTCAAAATATTTCCGTGTACATTTTAAAAAGTAAAGTGAAACTTCAATCATGTAACCCTTTTTTACGGTTATATGATTGTAATCGTGTACGGCAATGGCGCCGCGCTACAATGGTTTGTGTTCTCAACAATTGAATTGATGTGTTGTTTGTTGCCTAACTTGGCGCGGGTGAATAATTGTTCGCAGTAATTTTTTTTCATTTGGAAAAGTGAGAACGCGCGCGCATGCAGTGCTTGTTGCTGCCCACTTTAAAAAATTCAGTTCTGAAAGCCTGCATCTACGAAATAAATAAGACCTTCTACCGTTTTTACTTTTTAGCAACCAATTTCGATGCCTCGAAATTAACAACGCAGCTTAGTTTGGTTTAAAACTATATACGTTGAGGTGAAACACGGATTCTTCAATAAACTGTTTGTGCAAAGACATAACGAAGAATGGACCTGGCGTTTGCTGATTGGCATTGTTCCACAATTACAATGGTGAAAACAATGCAAAAAAACAATGAAACTGATCGTTCAGGGTCTCGTAACTCCGGAATGGCTCGACCCATTGAAAACGTGGTGTCTTTGAAGATGGAGGCCAAGGAAAGTTCTGGCTTAGATCAAGTTTCAGATTTTAGGTAGGTGCAGTAGATTTTCCTGAAACGGTGGCAGAACAAGAAGAAAAACGACAACAAGAACTGAAGGGTTCTCAAATTATGCAGCTCCCTAACTTTACTTTTGCGCAGAATTATATAATTTTTGGTATAAATTATGGTATAAATTATAATTTTTGGTATAATTTTTTGGTATAATTTTTGGTATAATTGGTATAATTGTATGGTATAATTATAATTTTTGGTATAAATTACCTTCCATACCTATTTATTATCTGGCCAAGTTTGGTTGAAAAATATTGAGTCAGAACAGAGGTTTTAATTGTTTTAGTTTTGCTGGATGAACTTCAATCATCTTTATTAATAAAATCGAGTTGTCGCGTAGGATGGACGGCAACGAGACGGCCACAAGACGGCCGCCACAAGACGGCCGCAAGTAATTGATAGACCAGATATCCGTTTTCATTGTCGGTCGCTCGCCCTTTTTCTTTGCTACCGTGGGAAGAATGAGCCCGCTCGCCCTCTTGCTGATTGTTGTAGCTTCGTTTGTTAATCGAGTTGTCGCGTAGGATGGACGGCAACGAGACGGCCACAAGACGGCCGCCACAAGACGGCCGCAAGTAATTGATAAAGCACATATCCGTTTTCATTGTCGGTCGCTCGCCCTTTTTCTTTGCTACCGTGCGAAGAATGAGTCCGCTCGCCCTCTTGCTGTCTCCAATGCCTATTTATTTATTTCACGTGTACAAAGGCGTGATTATTTATTTCCGGTATACAAAGGCGTATTTATTATTTCATATGCACAAAAGTGTATTTATTTATTTCACATGTACAAACGCGTATTCAAACCATTTCTGCACGAAAGAATCATATGTAATGCAAGTGTATGGACTCAGGAACAAGGGATACGCTGAATGAGGGAGTGAAGCAAACGAAAAACACCGTTTGCTAGCCAGGGTACGCAAAAACACATAGACGGGATACACGCATTCCGTAACAAACACATGAGGAGGGAAATCCTCCCAGTGTTTTTAACGGTGCATCAAACACCACCCGTGCGTAGCACGGGCTTCCCCTAGTATACGTATATCCGCGGGTATACTATATCGCCGCTTATGAAAAATCCGTTTCAACTAAGCATTTTACCTTTATTTTTTGGATTTGTCACACCTTGCATGAAATGAATTCTTGGTCATTTCCTTGGGATTTCCTTGCTTGTGGCGTTCGATTTTCGTGAATTCTTGAGGGGGTTGGGGGCGCGTCTCTTAGGACAAAAGAAGACCCAGTTCACCTCGGACGAAACAGTGATGGACACTGGACAGTCACTCATTGCGACCGGCTACTTCACGAGAACATCGATAGTGTTCGCCAGAAGTAGGGATACGCACATGCTTTAGTCTTGGGCCCTAACCAGACGAAAGCAAATTTCGTACGAAGTGATGCGTTACTACGTGCCTACAAGGTTAAAATTGCTGCACTCAAGTAGTGAGTGTGGCGTTTTCGGACCGTTCTTGACGTCTTTGGCAAACCATCCTGAAACGCCATGCAGCTGCGAGCAGAAAATCTGATTATTTTAGGGCCTTAGACAAACAGACGAGCAGCTACCACAGCTGCGTATAAGTTATTACGAAAAGGCATGAATAATCTAACGTTTAGTTCGCTGCATAACGACGACGAGGCTGTAGCCAAACCCATTATGAAACTTATAAACTGTGTTGAATCAATCTGGTCGAAAAACGTTATTGTTTCCCGAACGCAGCTGTCAATTTGACGCTTCCCCAGTCTAGACCCTCACGCCGTACCAACTTAGAGCGAGTGAATACATATTTATTAGTATTAAAAATGCTTGAGCGTATAAAATACAGATGTAAGCCTAAAAAAAGTCTGAATGCTCTAAAGGAACAGATATTAGTAAAAGACAGGTAAGTCATTAGTGTCGCACTAATACGTGTAAAAGAAGCTCCAATTTCCCAAAAAACAACCTGGAGCTTCTTTTACACATATTAGTGTGACACTGATGGCTTACATGTCTTTTTCTTGTGTCTGTTCCTTTAGAGCATTCAGTTATTGTAGGCTTACATCTGTATTTTATACGCTTAAGCATTTTTTAATACTAGTATCTCTTAATTTTTTTTCTTGGCTGGGCCGCAACTAAATTTTTGTGTAACCCAGACGAAATCTTGATAGTGGGGGGCCTCCTTCAACCAAAATTTTAGGACTTTTTTTATTCTTTTTAGGGATTGATTGGCCTTTAATTTTGGTATTTCTGACATTTTTGGGAAGTCAGAAACTGTGTTTCTCTGTCTTTTCGTAGGGCCCCTAACGGGTGGGGCCCGGGATTTGAGGTTTAGCATGGAAGTTCAAGCTGAGACTTACCCTACACTAGGAAACAGGCTTTGGGCCTATTACAGGCGGAGCGGATTGAAATATGTAGCCTTGCAGGCGGTTCCATACGGCTGGTTAGATTTGTGCTTTTAAGCATGACAATGTGTACGGAACGTGCATTGTGAACCATTACCGACTGTATACTGAAAAAGCATTTTAGAACGCTCCTTACAGCTCAAAAAAATGGTTGACAAATATTGAATGTTATGAAGATAGCAGTGGCTGTGACGTTCTCATGATGTGCTATCGTCACTCAACAATTGCTTGCGGAGCTACGACTCTCGTTACAAGGGTGGGCAGATCTGCCGTTCAACACGTGAATTCCGAAAACCCATAAAAGAACGTCGAACGAAAAGGCCTTACCATGGCTTTGTGAAGTCAGCGTTGATTGAAGTAAAACGAAGTGGTTAGGCCGCCGCCATCTTTGCTGAAAGTATACCCCATTGAAAACACCAATTGTGTGGCCAACTCGAGAATTGTGAAGCCCACGTTGGCATCAGGCAATATTACAAGGTGATGAGTTAAGTTGTAACCTATAGCTTTCCAGCTAAAGTACTACTGAAAGATATGTTACGAGACCCGGGTGATGTGATGAAGCCATTGATTGGACAAGAAATGGATGACCTTGCCAAATGTTATGAAGGTCATTCAACTGCTAACTTTTTAAATATGCATTTCACACCAAGAGTATAAATTAGGAATATGTAGAGAACAAAGAGACATTACCAATACAAAAAAAAAAACAGAACAGAAATCAGACGAAATTTGCAGGACTTAAACCATGCACAATGGCTGTTTGCCGTGACGTCACCATGAGTTAGCCAATGACGAACGAGAACAACGGCTGTTTGGCCGTCTGATTGGACTAGCCCAGTCACGTGATATGCACGTCACAGCAAACAGCCATGGCGTGTGGTATAGGGCGCGTTTATGCAACGACTCCCCTTTGCATTTTCGCAGCTAGAAGCTAGAAATTATCCGAAATTCCAATATGGCGGTTGCTTTAGCTCTGCCAACTCGCAACGAAACGAGTAAATAATTGAGTTTAGAAGCGATTGGGAAGATTGTTTCGTCAGGAGTAATTCTCCATTTTCCTATCACGAATTATATGACTGTAGGCAATTGCTCAAACGATGTCGAATTTAGCTAATCCAGGAAGCGTCGTTACCATGGCAACCACACCTTTGCCGTCGCGAATAAATTTCAGCCGCGAGAATGCAAAAGCGAGTCGCTGCGTGTAAACGCGCCCTTATGACGTACATAAAATGGCTACTTTCGACCCTTGATGGCATACCATTCAAACACTCCGTCGTGCAGGGAAGCATCGCCTTCCATTCAGGGGTCGAAAGTAGCCATTTTACGTACGTCATAGGTCCTGCAAAACTTGTCTGATTTTTGTTCTGTTTTTGCATCGGAAATGTCTCTTTGTTCTCTACATATTCGTAATTTACACTCATGGTATGTGATATGCATATTTCAGAAATTATCAGTTGAATGACCTTGACAACATTTAACGAAGTCATCCATTTCTTGTCCAATCAGTGGCCCCTCTTGGCCTCATCATACCACCCGGGTCTCATAACATATTGTTCACAGTACTTTAGCTACCAAGCCGGATCACAACTTAACTGGTCACCCCGTATAACTTGAAACGGCTTACCAACAACCTGGACACCGTAGGCATGGTGGTGAGCATAAGCTCATACATACGCAACAATCGATTTTCAAAGGGTTTAAAGGGTTTAACGAGCGTTAACCACTCCTGGTCATCTGCCCGAAGCCCTAAGACCCTATGTCTGCAACAGCCAGATTCCCAGGCGGTCACCCAACCAAGTATCAATCCAGCCCAATGCTGCTTAACTTCGGTGATCTGACGAGAATTCATCCCTCAACATTACAAGCACCAATTATTACGATGATTTGCTTCCCCATCACCTAACAACAATGACTACAGATCATCAAACCGTCCCGTTGCCCAGCATCAAAACCAATGCGTCAGTAACATACAAAGAAAACAAGGATGACAAGTTAGACAGAGATGACTCCAAGTCTTGTGACGACGAAATACGAAGTTAGTGCGCAAACAACACGCAACTCTGGGAAGCTAACAGTCAGCCAAGGATGCTATCTCCTTAAAGTCCAGTTATTTTCCGTAAAGCACAACGCATCTAGAAAAAAAGCCATTTTCTTCGCACCCTGCATCACTAAAATATACCTAGTCCAAAAGTGTATTATATGTATACGTGTGCGTGTTAAATGAGTTCTATATGGACGTTTACTTTTGGCCGTGTCAGTATGGCCGAGCGGTAGGACTCCGGTCTCTGGTTTCAAAGGTCGTGGGCTCAGTTCCCCGCTTCGGCAGTCTGACATATGAGTTCAAAAGGCAACGTAAATAGGTTTGCATCTGTATTTATTGTATTTCGGTTATTACGTAGTGGAAACTAAGCTTATTCGTGATTTATTAACAGAAGAATCGACATAAAATATTAAATTTATAACATATAATATTTTATGTTATGAAATATGCAACTTACTGAAATTTTGTCTCCAAAATTACATTTAAGAGCGTGGTAGGGCAAACAATAGAATTACAAAATAGTTTTTAGTTGTTTTAAAATAAATTTCTAGCAGTTATGTCTTAGGGCCCCCGCGCACTAGGCTGCCAAGTCGTGCGGCCAGTGGTCGTCGCCGTAAAAAACACGGCCACGTGCCGCACGGCCACGTCCGTTTTACATTGATAATGCTCGATCACATGGTGAAAAATGAACACGGAGCAAATATGGTCGCCCTGTGGTCGCCTTTACGCCGGTCGAGATCCTAGTGGCCACTACAACTGACAGGCCGCAGTGGCCGAGTGCGCGGTGTTGCATTTGCCGTAAGCATTCTCGTTGGTCGCAGCGACTTAGCTGCCTAGTGGGCGGGGGCCTTTATGAAGCAAACTACTCATATCGATGAATCGGCCTAATTTTGAACCTTACTAGCCATTTTAGAAGGAGGAAGATTTATAGTAAGACATTCTACGAAGTAAACCCGCTATCAAGGCACGAGCTAAGTTCTATAATGTCCAAAATACGCCAGAGTACATCCCATAGCCGCTGAAGAAGGCTAATAGTCTCTTGCTAATAACCAGATTAACTTCTTCAGGCTGTGCTTTGCCATGATATCCACAAGTGTTTATCACTGTTTATCAAGTTCATCATCAAGTCTTCATCACTGATATGCATTCTCTGATATTGACTGTGGTGACAGGTATAGTTCCAAACGTTGTAAATTACAAACTGCATTGCATTCTTTAACACCATTAACATGAATTTTCCTACATGGAGATAACGGGAAAAGATTAATGAACAACCATTTTCCCCTCACCTTTTCATATTATTGACGTCATTGTGACGTCAGCCCGAACGTGTGACCCCAAAAAACCAGTTCGCATCTCAATTCCGCGAGGTCGAGAAGTTTAATCTTTGTCACGCAATTTTAGCTATTCAAAAAACGTTTTTTTATTGTGTGTCAAAGAAAACCACAAGTGCCGCCTTTTAAGTCAGAGCCCAAAAACCGGGAACCACTATATTAGCGGGTGAAAGTAAATATCCGCCCACACCAAATAAAAACGTGATATTGTGAAAAACTGGTACAACACTAATGAAAACCTGCCGTCTTGATCCATATTTAAAGGTCATCTTCAACGCCCACATTGTCCATCCTGGCTGGACTGGCCTTCATCCATATGATTGAATAAAATTTTCAAAACTGGAAACGTGATTTTATGCATTTTTTTTATTGGTGCCCAGCGTTTACAGCGCTGTAGCTGCCTTATGACAAATGAAATATGGGTTTTTGATGTCTTGCATCAGCGTCGCACTAAAATGTGTATAAGATGTTCCAGTTTTTTGTTTTTTGTTTTTTTGGGACGCCGGGATTCTTGTAGACGTATTAGGCCCGGTGCACAAATGCGTTTTTTTAACGTGCGTTGACGTTAGCAATCAATGCAGACATGAGCGTGAAGTAACGGCAGTACGCATTCGGCCGCAACCCATTTTGCTAGCCGCGTGTACAAAAAATTATATTTTGAAACCAATGACACGATATGGCTTATTTCGCCAATCTCGTGTACAAAAAATATATTTTCAAACTAATGCGACGATATTTGGAACATTCATATACTATTTAAGACGTACCAGGGGAATATATTATACATCCTTTGCAGATTAACTAAAAAAAATTGGATAAGTTCTTTAATTACATCCCAATGAGGCTTCAATCATTTCTGCAGCAACATTTCATATTTCAGCGTAGTTCTTTACTCCCCCAATAAACAATTCCTGTCTATTTCTTCGAAATTCGACGCCATTTTCGGTAACGCTTGTGCGATAAACGACGGATGTGTGCACTGATCAAGTCACACAAGATACTGAGAGACGTAGGTGCGTTTGCGTTAACGCTGCGTTGACGGAGGGAATTGCGGTGCAAAACGAACGCACGATGGACGTGCGGTAACGCAAGATAACGCAGATAACCCGGTGTGAGTTCGGCACCCTAAAGTAAAAGCAACAACAGCAACTGATCGTTGCCATGGCGTTATTATGATAATGGAACAAGAGTTGGCACATTTAAAATCTTTGCGTAAAATTGATGCGATGCAAAACTGGAATTTGTTCAAAATCGAGAGCAAAGGCCCGCTTGGCAAAAATTAGTTTATGTCGGCACATCTTTGAAACGGTTTTCAACGAGAAATCTGATCCTCAATAACGTTGAAATGGTGTAACTAGATATGGCGCAGAGGACCATTGCTCGCGCTAGTGAAATATTGGGAGGGAGTTCACGGGTTTGTAGCCGGGGAATGTCACTGGAATGGCGTAAGAGGGCGCGTCAGGTCACGAAATAGTGTTTCAACCAATTGTCGGTGTAACGGGAATGCATGTCTTCAGATTTGAGATAGCTGTCATCGTGACACCATGCCACCAGGAGGGGTGGCTCGAAGACAAAATATAGGGGGCGGGGAGAGACTGGCATTTCCGACTGGAACCCCATTATTAAAGGGACACCCGGCCTACCTTATAACATTCCGCGTGCCAAATTACAGCTACGCGTAGATCGTCATCCGACTAATTAAAGCGCCAAGGTCAGCTGGGGTGGTTGCTGCGTTTCTCGCATAGTTGCTATCTCGGTTGGCTTTGGAAATAGTACACGAGACAGAATCAAGTCAACGATTGTGTCGTCACAAACCGGAATGATTCTCGTATTTTAAAATCAAAATTTTTAATTATCTAGGCTAGTGTCTTATAATTTTGCTTCAGCGATCTATTGGAATAATTAATTTTAATTTTTACCGCATTAGTCTGTTAGATTTTAGGTCTCATGGTAATTATTAGAAAATTAGTAGATGTACACACAGAGATGAAACGTCATGATTATTGTACGCGCGCAATGCATCATATATAGTTACGTGTCGTTCTTAAATATAGTAAACAATATTCAACAGATCTCCTAGACTCCACATTTTAAAACGGTTTTTTAGCAAGGGAAAGACTAACGGTAAGTAAATAGACCTTTGGGGCCGTACTTGATGTGGAGGATCGAGAAAAATGGCGCTGGGAGGTATATCCCTTTTAAGATTTTTCCGACTCAACCTCTTTCTCAATATGCCTCCCTCTTCGCCGACTCAACCTTTTGCGCAATATGCATTCCCCCCCCCCCCCCTAAATTTCACTACTACTCTTGTGTCGCGCCAAGTAAGGCAATGTCAATCATCAAGCATCGTGCAAGGCCTTAGGCAAAAAGCAGGAACGTTACCAGCGCTCTCTTTGGACGAAGTTTGTATCTTGACACCTAGGAATTGAGAGGCTATAATACTAGAAATGCGTGGGCAGGCCTTGATGATTGGCAAGAAAGCTGTAAATAAACTAAAATTGGGTTCTGGTCTTAAATATTGTTGCTGTTTGTGTAAAATAAAATAAAATAAAATAAAAAACAAAAGAATTGATATCATAACAATAACTAAAATTGGCAAAGAGACTGCCGAGTAGAGATTGGTTCGGCCCTACAAAGCAGTGAGATCGACCAGCCAAAACATTCATCAAATTCCATCCCACCGATTAATACGTCAGACGTTAAAGGAAACTACTACCGAGTGTCACGTTTTTAATTTAATCCTTGAATCGATGAGATGCATGGAAATCGGCGAATGTTTTCGTCGGTTGATATTACACCTTTGAAGGGCAGAACTGTTCGCTTGGCAGCTTATTTATCACAATTTGAGTTTGTCCAGCGGCATTCGAATTACTATTGTTGAGTGTACCATTCCGAGTACATAACCAACACTAGAATAGCTTGTAGCTGCCAACTGGCTTAAGGGCTGGAGTTGCTCAATTCACATTATTCTGCCCGCTCATCTCGCTGTCTAGGGGCAGGGCCCACGCTTATTATCAACGGTCTTGTGTGATAGGTGAGGATAGCCGTAGCCAAAGCTTGCCCTATTGACCTGCTAATAAATTCAACCGGCCAAATTCAACCGGCAAATTCAAATGCACGACATGTAAACACATATTTGTGTGCGGTATGAGTCGCGCGTATTGGTTCTGCTTTAGCGATTCTGAAATATCTGAAGAATGCGCCACGACGACGTACTTTATTGTTAGTCCTAGATAAAATCCTGCCGATTTCTGGTTTGTTTTTAGCCACCGCAGTCCGTCGTCAGTATTCTAGGTTACCACCAGTGGTTCAGACCTTAAAATCGTAAAATATTCAGGTCAATAGAGTCTCCGAGTGGGCGTTTGTTTTCGTTCGGAGCCCTTTTATTTTTTTATTTTTCGTCCGTCTTTTCTTGACTTCCATTGTCGTAGTCGTTAATCCGTTTGAGAGCGTGATAAATTGATCGTTTCGCCTTTTCCACTTAGCTGTCACTGCTTTGTTTGTTGCCGACATTATGGACGTGCAATTTGACCTCGTTAGCGCACCATAAAATGAATCGGACGACGTAGTGCATGAAACGCACGCCAAAGGGCAGGGTCAGCCTACGCCATTGTAACATAGCAACTCAAAGTCTTTGATTCGTGCGTTTTGTAATTGGCTTGTCCGAATAAATGCTCGGCGTCGAATTCTCTTTTAGGAAGTCATTTCTCTCTCTTGTTTTGTTTTGTTTATTTTTTTCCGCATAGCAGCTCTCCGCGTAGAAACGTCGTGCTTAAAGCAAGAACAACGAACGATACAAGCACAAAGATTAAAGACACTGTTAAAGATGGTTCAAAACGCGTTGCAGGCAGCTAGAATCGCAGCGGACGGCTGCTTTCGTGCCATGGTGGGACGTCAGGAACCTGGCCAGCTTCGCCAAATCTACCCGAACAACCAATCGGGGAGCTGGAAAAAGCGCGTCTAGAAATGTGACTGGTGGCAGTACAAATATCGGAATTCCCCAAATAGAACTAAAATAAATTGTTGTTTTGTAAATTTGTCAAAACAAATTATAAAACAACAACATTAACATCATTTACTTCAGTAAAAAAAAACTACGGTAACCGCAAATTTTTCTTTTTTATTAATTT
>JAHWFP010163983.1:63360-83487 GCA_023313725.1 Lithobius niger
TTTTCCTGGCTATAAATAATGACCGGTCCGTAAATAGAAATTTCACTTGGGTTGGCAAGGGTGAAGGTATTCAACAAAACAGGACCAGACGCACTGCTGGATTCCCTTGTCTAGCAAGGAGCGTGTTGTGACATGGGTCCTGGCCCCGATGTGTGGCTGCGTTTTGATTCTGAGGAAGTTCCCGTTGAGGAACGAAAATTTAATTGTGTAAAATAAATATGCTAGTCGAGGGAATAAGTTGCACTTTTTCATTACGACCTTGTCCTTTTTTTTAATATTTTTTTTTTTCTTAATAAAAATTAATTTCTTTGAGCCGTAAGTCAACCGAAGCAATTTAATGCTTATTTGGCTGAACCGGCTAAATTTTGAACATTACCAGCTTTTTTTTTGAGAGAAGGAATATCTGGTAAAGGAAAGGACAAACCCACCACTATTTTATGCATTTAAAAAATTTTTTTTTTTTTTTGTTTTGTTTGTGCTTTTATTTACCATTAGCCAGCGTTTTTCTCCAACGGCGTAATGCTACGTGATACTGACATAATATTTTCTCTTTAGAGACTAAACGGTAGTATATAAATTAGGTGAAGACCTCGAATTTGCCAACTGTAGCTCCCCCCCCCCCCAACCATCCAAGAAACACATACAGTTGGCAAATGCGAGTTGTCGAGTTGGCAAAACCGGAGAAATTTTCAGTGCAAATTCCAGTTTCCACGAGTACTGGTTAATTATTATCATCATTTCGTCAGTTTGAAAGTAAAGTTTACAATACATTTTTTTTCCCATCAGTTTTCGCAACACTCCTGTGTAGCTTGGGAGTAAGTGTAACGCTGCCCCTGATCATTTCTGGTTGCTTCCCTGCATAGCTAGGCTGTAAGGAGTGGAGGAAAAGAAGCTCCGCAAAAATTTGCGTAGTTGGCGAAATTGAAAATTGACTTGGCCGTTTTGTTTGCTATGTCTCCACCATAACTTATAAGTATCACAGATAATGTAGAAAATAAAAACAAAAAGTGGACGAAACTGTATCCCCACCGAGTTTGAAGTCGTGATAACAATTAACTTCGCGAAAATCGTACACAGTTGGCAAAACTAAAAATTGAGTTGGCTATTTTACTTCCTATAGTTCTTTTTCTGTTAGACTGTGCCGCTCATAAGGGGTTTTAGTGTGGAGCAACTCATAACTTGGAGTTGGAAAAATTGAATTAGCTGTTTGATTTTTCTGTTGTCCTTTTTCTGTTAACTAAATTTGAATTTGTATTAATGCAGAAACGACTACATTTTTCAAATGAAAATTGTTAAAAATTTTAAACTTGTTAATTTCGAAGGTCCAAAATTTAACGATAAGAGTTCGTAAGATCCCATATTTAAGGACAAAAGTGAGCCAAAAGCCATGAAATGAGGGCAAAAATTACTCTACGGGACCGGTAATTATTTATCGCCGGGGACGCCGGAGGAAGGGAGGGGTCATGAAGTTTTTGGACCCTCTCAAGGGGGAGGTCATAAATTTTTCAGGTCCCGTCAAAAGAGGGAGGTCAAAAACACACTGACCAACTGGAAAAAGAAGTCATTTTTGGACCACAAAAATGGCACTTTCAGCAGTCAAAATTTCCAAAAACGGCACAGCTTCTGGGCCCCCCAGACCCCCCATGCTGTTTACAAGGTTTTGAAACTAATAATACTATTACTGGGAGTACAATTTTTACAAAAAACTTTATAGAAAAGCCTTGGCACCTGGTTTCTTGGCGTCTTCTACATTTCAGGTGCTGACTATGTTAGGATGTGGTCAAACAAGTAAACAGTGTGTTCATCATACTTTTGTAGGAATCTCGACAAAAGTTGGGCGTAAAATATTTTTTGGGGGTTGGTCACATCATTTTTGGACCTTAGGGTGGGGGAAATCAAGGTTTTTTCAGGTCTTGAAGGCGGAGTCATCGAAAATTTAGTGGTCACATTCTCAGTTCCCAGCCCACCCCCACGGCCATAAATAATGACCGGTCCCCAAGATCCCCTGAATCAATGGAAAAAAAATTAAATTGGAGCATGTTGATTTCAAATGTGGAAGCTCTTCTCCAATAATACGTCAAGTTGTTTTGGACAAAACTGAGGTAAAAAGTTTCGTCTTTCGACGCTCCATTATTTAAAAACTGGAACATGCTTTTGTTTTAAAATGTGAAAGTTTTTTTTTTTTTTACAATGATACCGCTTGGCCAGTAGTTGTTTGGGATACAACTGAGAAAAAAATATCATTACTTTTCACCTTTCGATAGTACATTAAAAAAAAGATTTCTGCCCCTGACCTGCTGCCTATGCTTGCACACAGGAGTCGTCATCATTATATTATAGCCTAAAAGTCCAAAATGTACAATTAAGTCAACCCTGAGTCATCAATGGCCAGCTGGCCTGTTTATATTATTCTAAACTGAACTCGGTTTAATTTAATTTGGAAAAAAAAATATTAAAAAAAAACATGATGTAGTCACAATAAAATTTTTACGAAACCTACCATCCTAAAAAATGAATAAAAAAAATCACCAAAATTTGCTTGACAATTTGTTGCTTCAGTGTGTACTGGAGGCTAGAAACAGGCACTAAAATAGCATAAAATGCTTCAGCTTCCGGGGCTCTGCCCCGGACACTGCTGGGGGAGCTTACAGCGCTTCCCCAGACCCCCTAGCTGAGCTTAGCGTACCCCCTCAAAAGTACTTTACTGGCAGCAGTACTGGCATTCTTTAAACCAGTTGGCAAAATCATAAGATGAGTAGGCAAATTGAGAGTCACTTCCCCCCACCCCAATCAAGTACCCTTCGCTACGGCTCTGCTGAAATGCCATTCTTTCCACAATGGATGCGTCAAAATCTCTCCAACTAGTACTTCTTAAAATGAGAACCATTACCTGACATTTACGAGGTAAACATTTTCTTAACTTCGAACCTTTAGATAACTTTTACATTGTAACAAAATTGTAGCCAAAGCCTTTCGTCGACTGGCTGTTGCTTCACCTCCAGCAACACTAAAATATAATTGTGGGCTTTTAAGGTGTTTGTGAGACCACTACTGAAGTACGGCAGCCTGGTTTGGTCCCCTTACTTTCTGGGGGACATCGAGAAAGTTGAATCGGGTCAACGCAAATTTGAAAACGGCAATTTTCGTGCTAATTGAGCTTGTGTAGCTTGAGTAACCACCCACATGGGGTGAGATTGTCGAAGGTGGGACTCGAACCTCTGGAATTTCGAAGACTTTGGGGTGATTTTGCTTCTGGTTCTTAAACCTGCGCTTTCTTTTAAACTACGGTCATTTGGCTCTTTTTGACCTCGGTCATTGTAGCCCTAGGAATCACCTTCTAAAATTGACCAACGAACTAAGAGTTGCGTCCTGAGGGGCCATACCCAACAAATGCATGCAACTTCACTAAAATTTTAATTTTCGACTAATTCACGGGCAGCTTCGTCACCTAAAGACAAACTATTCACAAATGAGTATTATCCACAAATTAAAGCGGCATTCAAGACCGTGCCATTTTGAAAATGAAGTCACAACCTGTTTACTAAATTTGGTTAACAGGTAATCCTTAATCTTCACCTTATCTAGACACACGCTAGTGTGTCGCCGCCAAGTAACAGTAGATCATCCCATTGTAGGCTACAGCGAGTAGCAATCTTCAAGTTTTCATTTAACGTTCGAACTATTAGTCGGTGCCATTAACTTGGCTAATAGGATTGACCTTGGAGGCCTTTCCTTGGTTGAATGATATATATCACTACCTTCAAAGGCCGATCGTTTTTGGAAACTTAATGGGTTTTTCTACCAGTTTTGGTTTTGGGTGGATAAAGATTACCTCAGTTAATCTGCATCTTAATCAGTCTGATCCCGAAGTTACGTGCAACCAACAATACAAATACAATAAGTAACAATCACTTTAACCCATCACTTTAAACCTGCGGTGCACGAGACTAATCATTGCTAAGTTGCAAAGGGTTTTAGCGAGCGTTAACCGCACCTGGTCATCTGCCCGACGAAGCCCTAAGGCCCTAAGTTGCAAAGTGGCCGGCGACAATGGGCATTTTCATAAAATCATCGAACAACTCAGCGCTGACGCACCCGTGTCACCAAAGTAGTTCATAAATGCTCGGTGAATTTTCCGATACCTCATTGTGACGTCACCGCTGAAGCATCGTACTCATCGACTGCAGGAGCCGGTTTTTGAGCTAAGGCCGCCGACTAAAGATGGCAGCCGTGCCGTTGTTCTTCGCTACGTTTATTTACGTAAACGTAATTAATGTGTGGTGGATATTGTCGTCGAAAACGCGCAAATAGATGCTTGCGCACGCTGATTGAGCGAGCGAAGCGAATGAAAATCAGCGTTAATTAACCAGCGAATAATAATTGTTTTAAAAGATGGCAGCCGTGCCGTTGTTCTTCGCTACGATTATTTACGAAAACGTCATTAATATGTGGTGGAGATTGTCGTCGAAACGCGCAAATAGGTGCTTGCGCACGCTGATTGAGCGAGTGAAGCGAATGAAAATCAGCGTTTATTACCCAGCGAAAAATAATTGTTTAAAAGATGCTTGATCGTGCTAATTGAGTGAGCGAAGCAAACGAAAACCAACTTTTATTAGCCAGTGTGCGGGAAAATACGCAAACGGGATACACCCCTTTGGCGACAACAACATGAGACAGCAAACCGTTCCATATTGCAACGGTGCATCAAACACCACCCATACGCTCAAGATCATGTAAGTTTTTGTTATGAAGCAGCCAGCTTAGCTGGGGTGGCAATTCTAGTAAAACACTAAAGAACAAATGTTACGGACACTGTAAAGAGGGACACTGTAAAGAAAGCAGTGAGATAACGTAGTATTTTTGTGTATAACTCTATGGTGGAGCCAGTAACTGGGTTAACTGCAAGGTGCACTGGAGGGCGAAAAGAAGGTCGTCTTACTGAAGCCGATGCTATTAGACTGGATTTCTTAAGCCTGTAACGCGCGATTTTTGTTGTTGGAGAAAAGAACGTTCTTTTAAGCCTAAGAAAATCCCCTCTCAAAGCACTGACATGACGAGAAGTGCCGTTTTTCCCGTTACATTTTAATCTAGTGCACCTTGTAGCTATTACCTCCAAATGGTGTCTCGTAGCCAAAATGACGTCACTTGACGCTGCTCTATAAACAAGGCACAGCATCCAATATAGCAAAAACGAGAAACTTATGTTTCGGCACTATACATTCTATACAATTTAAAAATTCGCAGACCTTCATCAGAGATAAAGAGGAAAAAGAGTAAAAACACGTCACATGATGGTTTGCTCGAATTAACATATGGTATCCTAATTTATAGACTGCCGTTTGCCCTACATTAGGATAAATCAGGTATAAATTAGGATACCATATGTGAATTCGAGCGATCCATGATGTGAGGTGTTTTTACTCCTTTTCCTTTTTACGTCTGATGAAGGTACTGCGAATTTTTAAATTTTGTAGAATGTACAGCACCGAAATTTAAGTTTCTCCGACGTTTTTCGCATGTGCTGTTGGCTGCTGGGCCTTGTTTACTACGTGCTGCACGTACCCCCATTCAAGAGGTCTCCAATAATGGAGAGGTGTCGGGGAAAATCTTTTTAAGGGGTTACCTGTTAATAAAATAAAAGGGTTGTGAGGCCATTTTCAAAATGGTGCGGCCTTGAATATCTGTTAGCAGATGTTCCGCTTATAATTTTAGGTTAGGAAATTTCGTTTAAGAGCCTGTGGACTGCACACTTTTTCGTGCGTGGAGTCTCATTTGTGTATTGCTTGTGTTTAGGTGACCAAGACCCCGCAAATTTGGATCTAAAAATGTTTAGTGATGTTGCATGTATTTGCCCGTCAAGACGCAACTTTGGTTGTACATGGTTTCTATGTACAAAATTATTTGGAGCATTTAACATTGGTTGTCCAGTTAAGTATCGACTCACTTCCAGGGGACGCGAGGTACACGGATTGGTTTCCGTGCGATTTTCCGTAAAAATCTGTCTCACAACGTTTTTGAAGGGACCGGAATATATTGCCCCACGCTACTTGAAATCACTAGTGTCTCCACCTCGCTGCGATTTGACATTAGTGTGAAACAGTTTAAAAATACGTCACTTAGACTGGTGGAAGAGTCCAGCTCTACACCTGTGGTCAACCATATCTACGCTATTTGTCCCGCCATCAAGTACAAAATCAAGGACAAAACATATTCCCATATTCCAGATATTTCTTCTCGCAAAAAAGGCCAGTAATGTTCAAAATTGAGCCGGTTCAGCCACACAAGCATTAAATTGCTTCGGTTGAACTTAATGCGCAAGAGATTAAGTTTTACTTTGCGCAAGAAATTTACTAAGTTTCATTCGATTCCGTTCATGCGTTTGACTGTAGCTGAGGCACAAACAAACAGCCACACAGACAAACAAAGTGACAAAACGTCGAGTTAACGGGACCTCGTGCACTTCGCTCACTCGGCCAAAAAAACACTGCAACTTTTGGTTCAACTTTCAAAAATGTTTCAGCCAAAATAAAGCAGAAATAATATACGGCTTTTTTTTTTAGTTATTTTCAGATTGCATATGTGTTTGTTAGATTGGTGCAATTTAGCCAATTAGTATAAAATTAACAACAATCATAAAAAACGAACAGACTGGCGCCTCATACGCACTCGTCTATATTTATTGGCTTAAATTCACAGCGTTTTTCAGTCGTAGATTTTATTGCATTAACATTCCTTTTCGAAGCCATAAACACTATCTGGCATTACAAATTAGTGTGCTTGACCTCTGTCCCCACTGTTAGATCCAAAATTTTTATGCTTAATATCATAGGTTTTTTAATATTTTTAAACCTTGAGCATTTCACAGACCTACACACAGACCGACTATGAAAGGAAGGATTTCCGCTGGTTGAGCAAGCGAAGTGAGCGAAATTCAGTGCCTGTCTACGTTGTTAACAAAGAGTTCACAATACATGGTATGCCAAAGTATCACGAATTAGAAAACAAAAACGAGCTCGTTTGATGTTTGAGGAAATGAACAAAAAAACAGGAAAGGAACAAAAACAAGCTTCCGTGTAAGGTTTGCGTTGCTGTAGTGTTTAGTCAACGTGAAACCTTACTGCTGTATACCATTTGACGTGTAAACTAAAATCAAAACTAATATAAAAAATCTTGCTCTTTTAAAAAAAAAGGGAAACAGTTATTTACTGTATTATTACGTCAGTTTTCAGTACAGTGACGCTCGAATAAAGAGTCAAACTTTCAAACATTTTGACGCATAACAAAAAAGGAATAACTTGTTTTAGACACTAACTGTGAATAGCTTTGTTTCGTTGTGGGTAGACTAGCAATAATGTATTTTTAATACTGGTAAAACTTAACGCCTGCTTTGGAATTAAGATTGGAATTAACAAGAATAGATGGGCACACCTGAAGCGCAGTCACTTACTTTTGGAGTTAACAACTTTACACCCTACTGATGATGATGATAATTTTTTTTTTAGCATTTTTAGGGACTACGATTTGCCAGTAATACGAGGCACGCAGACATCAATCATATTTTTACCGACTGCGTTAAAGAACTAAAAACTGTAAAATATCATTTCAGTACCGCTATAAGGTTTCACGTGAGCTGGACGCTACAGCAAGATTATGGTATTTGAAACCTTACAGAAAAACTTTTTTTTTTTATTTGGTGTGCTCCTCTCCAGTTTTGATTCCAGTTCAGTTAAACTTTACCTAAAACATCAAATAAGTTCGTTTTTGTTTTCTAATCGTACTTTTGCTTGAAAAGTGTGGGTACAATTTCCAGCTTGAATAAAGAGATATGAAAGTGCAATGAGTAACACGGATGCTACGACGGATACATATATAGTATTTTTTAATAAGTTCCAACTTGTTTTTTGTTGTTTTTATTTAAGGGAGCCGAACCCAAATAGGGTTATTAGCCCCAGTGTATAGACGACGAGAGGGACAATTTAGCTGGAGAAATCCAAGTAGAAATCCCAGGATCTTTGACATGCCGCAATTGACATGAGCATCACGTTATCACATTATTAAACAATGGACCACAAGACAATTAATGTACCGTTGATGCACTGTTGCCGGCGAACAACGGAATCGAAAAAATGCCTATTTGTAACAATAGGAGGCGTTATTGATCGATTCCGAGGTTTTCTTTTGGGAAAAGGTAAATGTTTTGTTTTGTTTTGTTTTGTTTTTTACTTTTATAAGGAGTCGTACCCAGCCCTTGCCCTACTGCACTGAATAGACAGCGAGAGTAACAATTCTGGTTCAGAAAGCCCAGGATCTTTGACGTGCCACAATCGACAAGAGCAAAAAAGGTAAATGAGAAACCGCCCAACAGCGAAGTTTAGTTTCGTGACTGTTAAATGAATGGAACGTCAGGTGGCGAAATCAAAGTATGGTTTGAAAACGGTTGTTGCTTTTCGTCTGTGTTTTTAGGGAGCATGAAAACTAACTGTTAACCCTAAACGGTCCACTATTTACCTCATACTGAAACAATGAATCTTGTTCCGCCATCTTAGAAACGATCTCGGTATAGCAAAAATAAATCCGAGGATTTAGCTTCAGTTGTAGCTTCCTTGACTGCTTCTATGGAGGAGTTTGCCAAGGTTCATTGCTGCATTGATGTCTATAATACTAAAAAAAAAATACTAATCTAATATTTGACTACTGTTCCAAGTGCAATCTAGTATCGTTGTTGTTCAGGTTCTTCGCCATTGCTGTTTTAACTTTAACAGTGTTGCTCGATCCTGAAGTTCTTCTTTCAGTGAACAAAACAAACGAAAACTTCCCGTCCACCTACTAGTGAAAATTTCGCGTGATTCTCGTAAGAATAAAGACACGTCCATTTGTATTAAGCAAGCATTTCCGCAATGGCTAACTACGCCAGGATGTTCCTCCTTAAATCCCAATCATAGGTTACGTCTTTATCCTTAAAAACGTAGCTTATCATTATGTCACGTCCTGACATCCTTACGCCCCACATTACATGTTGTGCATCTCCTGCAAGCCACACTTATGCATTCATTGTAGTTACGCACTGATATAGTAGTTGGTGATAGTAGGTGGCGGAAGGAATATGATTGACGGAGGAGTTGGGGAAATGCATAATTGAATAACTTGTCAATTTAAAAAAAAGCTACTGACACAACCTGCGTGTAGCAATTTGCACAATTTTATACAAATGTCGAGTTTAGTAACTTTTTCGGCCAGCAAGGAGAATTACAGCCCACTTCAAAGCAAATGCCATGAAGTGAGCTTATAATCTCAAATTATTTTGTGGGTAGTGGAGAGAACGTATAATACAGTTGCCACCTGGTAGGCAATACACCACAAGGCATGAACGTAAAATCATTATGAAGGTTTTTTCCGAAAATTAAATCGATTTTAGGTTCATGCATTTTCTACCAGGCGGCAACTATATTATACGTGAATTTTAAGTTTACCGTTTGTTAAATGTTTGTTACCGAAATTAACCACAAGGAATATAATTATTATATTATTGAAGGTGAATACAAAAAATAAATCACAAGTTAAAGAAATCACACGACGAGGAAATTCTCGAACTAACGTCCTTTTCAACTGCTAAGGTTTTTCGGGACGGAGAGGTACAATTTTGCTAGGAAATATTGAGGATCTTTTTTACATGCCACATTCGACATGAGCACGAGTACACATCCGGATCCTTCGCCAATGAGACGATCGTGCTAACCGCTGAGGCATCCTGACCAATAGAAAAGCTTGTTGAAAATAATAAATAAATAAATATGAGAAATATAGTTCAGAAATAATAAAATAATAATAAAATACGTACCAGAAACATTAATATATAAACAGGACGGAAAGCCAAATGGGCTCGAAAATGGGGTAAATAAATAACTAAATACAGATGCAAACCTATTTATGTTGCCTTTTGGACGTAATGTCACATTGCCTGAGAAGGAATGGAACCCACGACCTCCAAGACCAAACGCCGAAGTTCTACCGCACAGGCCGTGTCAGTTTGGCCGAGCGGCAGAACTTTGGACCTTGGTCTTTAAGGTCGTGGGTTCAATTCCCGCTCAGACAGTCTGACATCTAACTCCAAACGGCAACGTAAATAGGTTTGGTAAATAGGTAGAAACTAAGTAAAATTTTATAAACGAAAACGCTAAGGAGCCTAGTAAGGATCCTTAGCTATTCACAATGTAGGGTCCATTGTGTTTCAAACATGAATAAACTTTCCAGTGTGCGGTTCCAGATACCGCATTGTTGCAATACTGTTTAGTCCACGCGAAACCTAGCTGCTGCATTAATACGTTTTTTGCCGGTCTTATTTTTGTATGCGGCGGATAAGCTAACGATTGGCTAACGATAAGCTAAAATCGTAAAAAAAAAAAACTACTAGTTACAGCTAATAAACAGTTATACAGGCATCTTTAAAAACTCAGTAAAAAAATAAAAGTAAAAACGAACTATTTACTTACGGTCCAAGGAGTTGAGCGTGCGTCAGTGAATGGTTCGCCTCCAGTGAAGGACCGTGGAAACAACGACCCAAACTCGTTTGAAAAGAAAACAAGAGTGGACGATGAATAAAAATCAGAGAGTGGCCTCCCTCGTTTCTAAGTCAGCAAGGAGGTAGGCGTGTTTAACAACTCGCTTCTTTAAAATCCACGTGGTTGGAATGCCCTAAATAACGAAACGAAAGCTCACAACCGGAGCGCCATAGTCCGGTTGACCGTGACGTCATGACGTCATTGATAGATTTACTAGCTAAGTGGGATCGCATTCTGGTTAAAAAATGAATCACTACTAACAGGGAGATTTTATGTGGCAACATTTACGAGTGACTTTGTTGGTTGGTTACTATTTTATTAGTAAACAAAAACAAGCTCCTTTTGTGTTTAAGGTAAGGTTTAATGTTCACAAAGTGAATACGGTTTCAGATACCGCATTGTTGCGATACTGTTTAATGTTTCGTCCACGTGAAACCTTACTGCTGCATTAAAATGTTTTTGTCGTGACGTCATTGATAGATTTACTAGCTAAGTGGGATCGCATTCTGGTTATAAATGAATTACTACTAACGGACGATTATACAACAACATTTACAGATTGCAGATATGCGATTTCAGATACCGCATTGTTGCTATACTGTTTAGTGTTTCGTCCACGTGAAACCTTACTGCTGGATTAAAATGTTTTTGTCGTGACGTCATTGATAGATTTACTAGCTAAGTGGGATCACATTTTGGTTAAAAATGAATCACTACTATAACAGAGATTTTATGCAACATTTACAAGTGACTTTGTTGATTACTAATTTATTAGAAAACAAAAACGAGCTCCTTTGATGTTTAACGTAAGGTTCGCAAAGTCAATGCGGTTTCAGATACCGCATTGTTGCTATACTGTTTAGTATTTAGTCCACGTGAAACCTTACTGCTGCCATAAAAAGATTTTGCCGTTTTCATTTTTGTATACGACAGATAAGCTAAATGACATCGCTGAAAAATCGTAAAAAACTAATCGTCACATGCCGTCAATAGGGCGATGAACGGAAAGGAGACCACCTTCCTAGCAGTGGAGATAGATCCCGCACCCGACGTAAGACCACCGATATGATCATCTGCCTTATCTCAGTGGGCCTTGGATGCTGTATACTCGTTGTGACCGTTTCCTTGTAATGAGATGACATCATATAAGAAAAATTTGTTCAAGTGCTTGATCTAAACCCATATACCTTAGAAAATTTGTTCAATATTGTGGGTCAACCTTTTCTAAATTTAAATATTTCATTTGATTTTTCATTCTGCGTTTCTTTTAGCAAAGTATTGTGCTACTGTTTTCTTTGTATTGCTTTTTTTTTTATCTTTACAATTTTACCAAAATTGTTTTTCTTCTCTTTCTTTTTCTTTTTTTTTTTTATAATTATATATATAGTATGTAGTAGTAAATGAAACGCAAGTATATGAAAAATGTGGGAAAAAATGAAAATTTGGAATGTGAGAAAATGTGAAAAAAGCTGGTAGTCCTGGCAGCACCCTGTGATTAATAAAGGTGCTCGGCCCTGCTCGGCATCATTGATCGGCTCGGTTATGCTCGGTGTACCAGGCATTTTTGAGCGCTCGGCCGGCTCGGTATCGGCTCGGCAGTAAAAAATGTGCTCGGTACAGCCTTAATATATATACATATATATATATATATATTGTTAAATAATTTCTCGCATATAATGCTATTTTCTGATTGTTGGAAATATCTTTCCTCCGTGTTAGTTTGATCAAAAACCATAACTGGTAAAAGCGGCCGCTGAATTTCGAAAGGTTCGGCCCTTCAAAGAAGTGATATCAACACACCACAACATTCGCCAAGTTAATCGCACCGCCTAATAATTCGAAGGTTAAATGAAAACTAGAACATTGCTACTTTCGGTAGCAATATTCAAATTTCATTTAACGTCCAAAGTATTATTCGGTGCAATTAACTTGGCGAATGTTTTGGTGTGTTGATATCACTCCTTTGAAAGGCCGAACCATTCGAAACGTGGCGGCCCCTTTTAGCAGTTATGGTTTTGATATGATATCACTCCTTTTTTTTTTAATTGTGTATTGACTCAACTCCACTACCGTGCAGATGTGTAATAAAGTGCCACGTCAACAAGAAATTGGTTTTCAACAATTTGCTACTACCTTTTGCCTATAGGCCGAACCATTCTCAATTTAGTCACCTCTTCATAGGTTTTGGTGACTAATGATTTTAATTTTGTTGTCATTTGTTTTATTTAGTTAGTTTTGATGTGTTGATATCACTCCTTTGAAGGGCCGAACCACTCTTAACTTGGTGGCCTCTTTACCAGTTTTTGGCTTTGTTTATTTTGCTTTGTGTTTACAGTTGGTTTATTTTTCGTGAATTGAAAGTGAATACAATTTCTTTGTAACGTTTTAGATTTATCGTGATACATAAGTGTATGTGTCTAGGCACACACGTCAGTATACACGTTCTCATTGTCCGAACTTTGGCCGTCCAATGAGAGACGATGCCGAAAATACTAACAATGGTTATAACAATATTTTCGTACTTACGTGTCCTCCCACGCCATCCCCGTTACACCCACAGGCTCCAAACCATAAAAGGTACGCAGTTCGTATTGTACTGCACCCATTCGTCCAATTTCGTAGCTGGAAGCCTTCCCGTTATCTCAGTAGCAATGAATAATCACCCTATGGGATGTAACATGGGGATGAGCGGACTTCTAGTTAGCTATGCAGTAACACATTTTCACCATTATTGAGGTTCAAATTTTGTATTGAAAGCAGCTTATAGCTGGCATTCCTACACAAGTTAATTTTTGTCAGGTGGGTTATTGCTCTCGATTTCAACACAATTTAAGCTTTTGTACCGCATTTTTATTTTTCCCCTAGTACCTGAAATGTGCCCAACTATGCTTCAGGATATAAGACTCTGACGCTATGGCGTCGCGCTACAATGGTTTACAACCTCGACAATTGAATTGATGTGATGTTTGTTGCTAACTTGGCGCGACACACTAGCGTGTGCCTAGATTTACATTTTTTTGTGCGGCCCCGATCCGCATACGGGCACCTGCTCTTGAGGTGTGTAGGTTTGTTACTTTTATGACTGCATTGCTTCTCAATAATAATAATAATAAATCCAATTCATTAGCAAGGCAGTGCTTATTAGAGTTCGTTTGCGCACGAGAATTTCAGAAAATTGGACAGGATGAGGCGGAGGCGGCGGAGCGGCTAACAATGTCAAAATGTTACAATGCTGCAACATGTAACAATAGGGTAACAATAGGTGAGGCGCACAATATAGGATTATAGCTCACTCGAACAAGATGCAACGATGTTTGGGTGCCGGGAAACTAACATTGTCGTTGTTTGAGTTAGCAAGCTCGTTGTGGAGAACCAAAATTAAATGGTCTTGATTTTTTCCTTAAATCTTCAAGTTTTAAACCGTAGGGTGCGAAGTCTTTAATTTTGAGGCCTACGGCCTACGGCCTCAAAATTGGGCGGCCGACATGACTGAGTGACTTATTTACTTTTTCAATGCGGGCTTCGGGAAGCAAGTTGAATTGTTTTCGCGATTGTTGCCACGATACTGAAAAAATCCAGACTCATCAAGATGACGCATGCTAAATCCAGAAATACGCTAATGTGTTGCCATCAAATAATAATCATGGGACAAACCTTCGGCGGAACCTAAACATAAGTATCCATTTCTAATGTTCCGTTTTTTCGAAGACAAAATTCGGTGGACACATATAAAATGGTAGCGAAAACAGCCAACAAATTAACTGAGCAAACAAAAGGGCTTCGCCGTTTAGAATAAAAACATTAGAGCTCGTATCCCCATACTCACAGCCCTGAAGGTACACGAATAAAAACGCATTAAAGTTCACTCGAACGCAACGAACTATAATTTGTACTCCAATTCGCAAAATGTAAACCCATAAACACACACAAAATAGACGCCATAAACAGCAAAACGCTACAAAATTGAAAGATAAAAATGCATACACAAAATGAACACAAATTATAGTTCGTTGCGTTCGAGTGAACTCTAATCCGTTTTTATTCGTGTACCTTCCCAGGGATGTGAGTATGAGGATACGAGCTCTAGTGTTTTTTTTTCTAAACGGCGAAACCCGTTTTTTGCTCAGTATTCAATTGAAATTCAATGAATGCATCCTGTTGCATTATTCAATAATCTATATTGCAATGTGCAACAATAGGATAATGGTAACTTCTACATAACATCTCCTGCCTGAGCCATCAAAAATCTCTAAGTTTCCTATTGACCGACATCTTCTATGCTACGCTATTCTAATATCATCTCTTGTATCGCCACCGGAAAACATTGTTCAGCCCCAAAGTGTGTTAATTGTCATCCCTTCAAATCTGTTCGCCATTGAGCCAAAACTGTACTTACCTCGCATTTAGTCTGTATTTACACATCAGCTTTCAGTAAACTGCATTTACACTGTACTGAAAACTGATGCAATGAAACATTACATAAGCTCTTCTTCCCAATTTTAATATTTTTGTTTCGTTGTTTATGTGGTTGCAATGGTTTTGTTGTTATTGAATGCCCGCTTTACGAGGGAATTTGAATTTATTACGAGGGAATGGTCCGGAGGTAACAATGGTACAGTAATGTTTTTGTTTTTTTTGCAGCCTGAAGCGGGCCATTAATTCTCAGAAGAATGGCCCGGATTTTTCAACAAAGAAACAGCAACGAAATAGTTTGTAAAAAAAAAAGGTGCACGTTACCTAATAATGTACGCACATTATGTACAGTACAGTTATGGACATTTTATTTTGAACATTCTTTTGTCAAACGAGCTTTTTTCTAGTACGAAAACCCCATTGTTACTCTCTTAGCATTGTTGCCTGCGAACTCCTGTCATAGCTTAGAAAAGTGCTTCAACAATGCATAGTTCTTCTATTTAAACAATGGAAAGTAACGCAGAAGATACACGCAGTGTTTGCACAAACAATGGCATCCCCAGGAACGATTAATCCGTACGCGCAATTAAGTACAACATCTGAAGTCTTAAAATTCTATGTGCACTACTGTAGTACATTGGTAGTGCTATGGCTTTATTTGGCAGTGATTTTCGAAAATTACTACTACTAGCCTACTACTGCCAGGTGGTTGAAATCTGAAATGCTACTAAGGCGAACAAGGGAAATAAGAAACTACCCCATCAGACAACAACGAAAACATCGCAACAATAAGACTCTCGGAACGTATTTTAAACGGGTATTGTTTAAGCATTGTTGCTTAATTCCAAAGTTCTCCTTCGGCAAACATGGAAAATGAGAAATATACCCTTCCACTCAGCAACAATAAACTTGTGTTAGTTTTCGTAACAGTAGACCTTTTGGAACGGCGTGATTGATTCTTGAACGGCAATCTCATGGTCAAGGAATACGCTGTTCAACCATGGAGCTGGAAGCCCACGGAAAACATTGCCCCGTAGTGTGATAGTATATAAGTACATGGTTCAACTCTTACAGCGAGCAGACATCCTATCCTGTGTAAGACGGGCATCTTATCTTAATCCTATAGGATAATGCCCTCCAACGTTGCAACGAGTACAGAAGACCAAATTGGTATGTCAAAGTATCACGAATTAAAAAACAAAAACGAATTCGTTTTAAGTTTAAGGTAAAGGTTTAACTGATTCGAAGTCAAAACAGTAAAGTAACACAAATAAACTTTCTTGTAAGGTTTCATGTACCGCAGTGTTCCTGTACGTTTAGTGTACGTGAAATCTTACTGCTGTATCTGTATATATAATTACACAATTTCCGCAACGCGGCCATCTGCAGCAGCCGGCACCAGCCATCTGCAGCGCAGCAGTAAGCAGGACATACGATGCCATCTCCGCCATCTACCGACGGAACGGCAAATTATAAGAGTAACAGCCAAGCCCCGCTGAGATAGTAGCTGCGCCCGGAACGCAACGGCCAGCAGCGCGAACATACGATGCGAACATACGGCAAATTAAATGGGGGGGGGGAGCGAGACGGGGAGGGGAGCGAAACGACACGGAATGAGCGAGCGAAGCTAGCGACTCCGCTAGTTTAATAATAATGTTTGTTGCTGAAGCAACGCAGCATTTAAGATGCGTGTAAAAATATTTGATAAAAAGTGAATGCGAAGGTGGCAAGGTAAAAACTAAAACAAGATAAAACAATTTAAAAGCCTGCATATAGGTAAAAAATAGTTTTACAAAAATTTTTAAATTGTAAAAAATTGCATGGCGAGTGAAAAGGTGGGATCGAATTAGGAACTATTTAACTACACACGTAAATAAAATTAAAACCATAGCCCTACTTTCAAAAATAATTGGCGGAGCGAGCGAGCGAAGCTTAGCCTATAACGGACACCAAATTGCAAAATGTTGGTTGGTCCGTTGGTTGCACATTTTTAGTCTGGGTGGAGCCCAAACGAAAGATCGTATTGGAATCAAATTCGGTACAACGCTTGATACCCCAAACAGTATTGCTGAGCCAAAATTTGACGTAAATCGAACAATTAATACGGGAGAAATAACAAATTTTCGAATTTATTTCTAACACTAACCATTGTAAATTTGGAATCGTGAATTTTTTTATTTTTTTTTATTTTTTAATTTTGACGAGCCTTATTGTCAGCCGAAGCAATTAATGCTTGTATGGCTGAACCGGCTCAATTTTGAACATAACCAGATTTTTTAGAGAAGAATAAATCTGGTGCTAGCCCAGGGATTCGATCCGGGAAACCTCCGATCATTGTCAGGGCTGAAAGATTGTCCAGAATTAATAGTTAAGGAATTCCGACGACGCATACAACTTGCTGGTGGTAGTCAAGTGAACTTAAAAAAACACGGAAAATTAAATTTCCGTTTCTTCTTTCTAGCTGATAACCTTTTTCGACGTAATTCAATGAAATAATAACATTTGGCCCTTGCATTCAACCACTACAGGAAGAAACGCAAACATAAAAAACAAAAGGATTCCGGTACGATACACCTTAGCATCATTTGAAAAAACGAATGCTTGGAGGGATTACCTTCAACATAGCAACGAAACTGGTATTTACACTAGCGATGGGAATCCCGAATATGAAACCGAAATCTAATATGGCGAAGCTATACATATAAAACGAACTAAGCATCGGACGACGTATTTAAACACAGCACGAAACAACAGTAATGCCTGCATCTAATAGTTTTTAAAATATCCCTCATTGCCACGGCAACGTGTGGACTCGAACCGTGGTGCATTAATGAATAGGCTTAATCACAAACTCAGCTGCTACTTACGAAATAAAAATGACGACTAAATATTAGGCCTAAAAGCTACAAATTAGGCCTAAAGGCTAAAGTAGGTCTAAGAGCTAACACTTTTTTACCTACAATATTGTGATCGTTACTGATGGATTATAATGTGGTTTTAAAATCGCTGTCGCCGTACGTGATAGAGGTGTGCGCATTAATATTTTCGTTGGTGGCGTTGTCAAGACTACTGTAAGACCAGTGGCAGCATTGCCAACCTGCTGAATTTTTTTATTATTGTTAAAAACTATCGCTCAGATGATTGTTTGGCTTATTAATATTTTGTAATCTAGGGAAGGCACTTTGCGCGGTAGTAATTATTGTTGTAAACAATGTCAGAATTATTAGCGGCGGCAGCCCAACCAGCCATCACAAACGTGCCGTTTTATTTTTATCGGCGGTGATGGTAGCAGCGATGGCTCACATCTTTAGTGTCGGAACACAGGACTGAAAGCCGAAGGCTCGAGTCAAATTAATACAGAAGCAAACCTATTTACATTGCCTTTTGGACTTATATGACAGACTGCCTGAGTGGGGAATCGAACCCACGACATTTGGAAGAGACCTCGGTCTCTGGTTCCAAAGGTCGTGGGTTCGATTCCGTGCTCAGGCAGTCTGACATATAAATCCAAAAGGCAACGTAAATAGGTTTGCATTTGTATTAATTTAGTGTCAGATGTGGAAAGAAGCTAAACAGACACTAAATGATGGAGCAAACGAAAGCATACTAATATAATATTAATAAATTATAAATAAGATAGCTTTGGCCTATTTGAAAATAAAGCTAAAATAAGACAAAGGCCTGCAAATAACTACAGTGCGTCACACCAAAAGGGAAATAGCCCAAACTTAGCCGAATGAGCATTTCTCCTAGAGTTTTAAGAAGCATTAACACATATGGCACAGTCATTAAAATAAACCCTAAATATAAAATTGAAATAAAGGTCTGTTCGCTCCGCCTACAATAGGCCCAAAGCCTGTTTCCTAGTATAGTGTATAATATATAGTCGACACACTCGTCTACTTTCAGGGCTAAATTTTTCAGCATTCTTCAAGTCAAGTCGTCTCCTTTCCGTTCTTCATATTGATGATATATACAACACTTTTCAAGGTTTCAGAATCAAAATTTCAGGACTGGTAGTTAATTTTAATTTTCAACGACATTTCCAGGTTTTCAAGGAGTCGCACGACCCCTGAATTACTTAGTCTTTAGGTCTGTACGAAGCACACGAAGACTGAGGTTTTTAAGGTTTTTCAGCGATGTCGTTTAGCCAAGTAGAATGCACCAATCTTATCTATCGTCTTCTAAAGCAAAAAATGTAAAAACATGTCAATACAGCAGTAAGGTTTCACGTGGAATAACAGTACAGGAACACTGTTGTACATGAAACCTTACAGGAAAGTTTATTTATGTTCCTTTGCTGCAATGGCGTAACTAGGGTTTTGTAGTGAGGGGGCAACACTAGGCATTTAGCCGTATGGTGTGGAGGGAGAACCGAATAAGAGCCCCGGAAGCTGATGCATTTTTGCTATTTTCCGGCATTTTCTGGTCTTGTAAAGTGCCTTTGGAAACATTTTTATAAAACCAGTTTTGCTGACTGCATTATACGCATAAAAAAAATGTGTAATATAAATCTTTCATTTTTCATACTAGATACTTATTTTTTAAACACTGCTACTTTGTTAGAAATGTTGGGAATTTCAAGCAAAATATGGAGTTAGTAATTCTTACTGTTTATCTTTACTGATTTTCGTATTTCTCCATTGGTTACCTGGTTACTTTAGTGATTTAAAGCAGAAACAGTAGAAGTATAAATTAGCTAAGTTGCGTCTTTGACCTCAAAATGCAGCCATTTGACGGTAAATAATTTTTCAGCTATGGAAAAAGTGACTTGTCCAATTTGCCGAATAAGCCTTCAAAATCTCACAGAGGGGGCGAATCGCCCCTTTGCCGCCCCTCCCCCCATTAATTACGCCACTGCTTTGCTGTTTTGACTTCGGATCAGTTAAACCTTACTTTAAACATGAAACGATTTCGTTTTTGTTTTCTAATAGGATAATGGCATCAAACGTTGGCCATTACTAAACAATAGCTCGCAAGCACTATACGCCGTTGTGCATCGTTTAGGAATGTTTCCCGGTTTTCGGGCACTGTTCGATACTTACGTGTCTAATTGTTGAAGCAGTATTACATTCAGCATGTAAGTAAAAGATACTGCCTCAAAACTGCGGGCCATTCGGAAACAATGCACAAGGGCCCCCAAGGCTATTGTTTC
>JAHWFP010163984.1:0-32560 GCA_023313725.1 Lithobius niger
ACCGGCTACTACTAATTTATTATTGAGAAAACACCTTACTAGAATTAGAGACTCGCTACAATTGAGGACCCGGCCACAAATAGAGGATTTACGGTTTCTCAAAGGGTAGACAAATGGAAATTACCTGTTATCTGGGATAAGTTGTTAGTTCCAGTCTATGGCCTCTATTTTGCTCCAGTGATTTCGCCCAGAATTTAATAATTAATGAATAGGTTTATGGAGCAGCCAATACTACCTTACTAATTCATTTCAGAATACTGACTAATGAAATATTTATTGTCCCAGAATTATAGGAACGTAGTTTGGATGAGTATGTGTCCTAGAATTTTAGTGGTGTAGTTTGGATGATGTATGTGTTCCAGAATTTTATGGTATAATTTGGATGAATTATGTGTCACAGACCTATAGGTTTGTAATTTGGATGAAGTATCTATCTCAGAATTATAAGGGTGTAATTGAATGAAGTATGTGTCCCAGAATTATAGGGCCGTAATCTGGATGAAGTTTGTGTTCCAGAATTATAAGGGTGTAATATGGATGAAGTATGCGACTCAGAATTATGGCAGCGTAATTTGGATGAAGCATGTGTCCCAGAATTATAGGCCTGCAGTTCGGATGAAGCATGCATCCCAGAACAATAGGCCTGTAGTTTGGATGAAGCATGTGTCCCAGAATTATAGGCCTGCAGTTCGGATGAAGCATGCATCCCAGAACAATAGGCCTGTAGTTTGGATGAAGCATGTGTCCCAGAATTCTAGGCATTGGATGAAGTATGAGTCCCAGAACAATTAATAGGTGAGTAGTTTGGTTGAAGTATGTGTCCAGAATTATAAGGTGTACTTTGGGTAAAATGAGTATCCCACAATTATGGGGATGCAATTTGGATGACGTATGTTTCCCAGAAAGATAGGAGTGTAAGTTGGATGAAGTAAGCATCCCAGAATTAAAGGCGTGCAATTTAGAAATTTGTTGCGATCCATAAAGCAATGCCGAAAAAAACAAAACAATGGAATGTTTAGCAGGCTCACTAGAGTTGTAGGTGACCAGTGTTCATATTAAAAACTTCACAGCAGTATACAGGACATTGCAGGCATATCAGCAGTCATTGTGCTTCCTAAATTTGGTTAGCCATAAATTTTCTAATTCTGCTCCTGTACAGAACTGTTATATGTTTGCGTTGCTGTACATTTCTGTGTGTTTTCCAAAAAAAACTAGCTTTTTTAGTTACTTATTTGCTAAAGCCATTGCTCCGTTGAAGCTCAGTCAAAGCTCAGTCAAAGTTCTGGAGAAGACTGCAAAACTTGTATTCACCTATTAGATGCTCAAATCAATAAAGACGCTGCCTATTCTTAAGACATTTTTAACGTACGTCTTCATATATGACAGCTTTTTTTTAATTGCTTATAGTAAGATGAAGAATTGATTTTAATTCAATTAGGCTACTTCTAATAATTGTATTTGTAAGTTCACTTTACACCAGGTCCGTATTTAGCAGCAGAAAAATCATCACACTTATGTGTTACATATCAAACTGCAGGTAATATAGCACACATAACATATAATCCAAAACCTGAGTAGATAAGACAGGCTATTTCCTTGTTTTAAGTAAGATTTTAATTGGAATAAAGTAGCACTATTTTGATTCGTTGGTGCTAGTAATGAAAATTGACACTAATTAGTATTTCGTTTAAAAAAATCAAAATAAGTCTATTTAAATCATAAAATTCCGATTTACATCAAATAAATGCGGTTTTTTTCGGGAAAAATCATCCTTGCCTTTAAACTGTTAAAAGCGTTAACAGAAATATGGTAAATTTACGGTTTGCATTGATGTTAAACGTTCAATGTGCACCTAAGAAGTAACAGAAACGAACGATGTTAAATCAGTTGGAATGGCGTGCAAAACTAATTAGTTTAACAACATTCTTTAGTTGTAGTACATTTGTTCGTATTTTCTTACTAAAAAAAAATATTTTTCAGACACCAGTCGCTACTCCCCAAAGAAAAAATACCGAAATCTCTCCATATGGAACTTGTGCAACTTTCACTTCAGGTAAGTCTGAAATAGTACACAACAAAATTGTACTCAGAATGTGTTAAATGCACTTCACTTACCACATAAGAAATAGCACTTGCCACTTTTCAGTAAACGTGGTATTAGGTGATGTTGAGCATAAGTGATCGCAATAATTATGTTTGGACAGTATGGGCTTACAAGTAAATATAATTCCATCGCAGCATTTGGGGATGACAATATATTTAACCGACTTCTTACTTACAGCTTTCCAGCTTCTTATCTCTTCATTGTAGATTGGGATTGTGAGAATACGAGATACACTAAAGAGAGTATAGACTGTCCCACATGGAACAAAAATTTAGGACGTCCTGCTAATAAGTGAATGCCAGGGTCTGCCTCAGTAGCGCAGTTGTTATAGCACCTGGCTAGTGTGTGGGAGGACCTGGGTTCTAATCCTTGTCATGACAGTTGTATTTTCTTTCTTTCTCAGATTAGTGTATATTGTATTCTAACAAAGCCACTTTTTAATACCGACTGCTTACTTCGTTAACATTTTCTATCTTAATTTATTCTTTATTTATTAGTTTTTATTTATTACAATCAGGGATTGTTCAACACGAGGACTGAAATGTTCCTTTTTCTTAAATTTAATAGTAATGAGTTGGCACATGCATAAAGATTGTTGATCTTGCAATAATGGGCATACATGTTCTTCATTGTCTACACTATTGTCAGGCTAACAGAACTGTCCAATGATTGTGTAACCTCAACAGAAACACTAGGACATTCCTGAAATACACATTTACAAGTGATAAACGAAGAAATACAATGGGCCCAACAATCAGTTTACGATGTTGGCTCTATTATGTTTTTTCATTTATTACTGACTAGCATCGTACCCGGCTTCGCCCGGGGATTTGTTTGACCCGTGGTTGTTTCCCAGTATTTGCTCGGTGCTGCCTGATCGTTCACTGCAACAGTCAATTTTTCTTTGTATAAAACTCCTCCTTTCCGTCAATCTTCTCCCTCCGCAAAGCAATATCGCAATCAAATAGTGGCTGTAACATAAGCACTGCCCCACCAACGGGCATTCCCCGTTTAGGCCCCTCCCCACTCCCAGTAGCGTGCTAAAAATAACTGTCCTTCGTTCATGACGTCATTTAAGACATGCCTTTGCGTTGACCGCGCAGAACAAATTGTTAGTCGAGGCAACAATGTGCCAATTTTAACTTCTTTTCACGTTTTCATTGTTCCCCTTCCGGGGGTCGTTGCGGTTGCTTCATTTTTGCTATGAGACTATGGTTTATAATGGAAGATAACAACAGCTAATTCTGTTACTGTGAGGCATTCACGAATTAATTTCCACATGTCAGGCGGGCACTTTATAACCTTCTCTAACTATAACCGTCTATAACCGTCTCAAACTTTCACAATTCGAACAAGGCCGTCCTTACGGCTGGTACAAATTCATCATACGATGAAATTTGATTAAACTTATTCCAACTGCTAAACTATGGCTAAATCATTCTATTTCCCCAAACCCATCCCAGCCTTTACAGTTCTAGCAATAGCAAAGCTATGTCAACAGTTATGTGTTTAGACAAACCCATTTCAATGGTCATGATGAATTCAATCAGGCCTATCCCAAAAGTTGCGGTCTGGGTAAGACTATTTTAACAGTTACAATGTATTAAGACAAGACCATCCCTACAGTTGTGATATATTTAACTAAGCCCATAGAAACAGTTGGAATTTGAATTAGCTCAACCCATTAGTTGTGTTACATTTTGCGAAGCCCATCCTGACAGTTGTGATACGTTGCATTTCATGAGGCAATTGTGACGCATCCCATCCTATACTTTGTTCCACATTATATTTTCAGAAAACTGACCGTATGATGCCACGTTTTCTTCCACTACGAATGAAAAAAATCCATAAACATCCCATTCGTAAACTCTAACAGTAACTATGTTGAGTCTACAAGTGTGATATCCACATGTTTTTGCACTCTCAGTGCAAGGAAACGAGTCGTCATCCAGTCATTTTTCTGAAAACATAATGTGGAACAAACTATAACAGTTGTGACGCATGTCACCAATGCCATTTCCATAATTGTGATGCATTTGACCAAGCCTATCCCAGCAGTTGTGTTGATTTAATCAAGCCCATCCTAACAGTTGTGGTGCATTTCACCAAGCCAATTTCAACAACTACAATGCATTTGAGAAAGTCCATCCAACAGTTGTGATGCATTAGCCAGCCCATCCCGACAGGTGTAATTTTAAAAAGCCCATTCCAAGAACTACAATGTGTATAACCAGGACCATCCTAACAGTTGTAGTTCGAGTAAGCCCATTACAGCAGCTGGGATTTGTTTACTAAGTCTTTCCTTAGAGCTGCATTTTAGCAAACCAATTCCAACACTGCGATAAGTTTATCAGAGCTTATTAAGACAGCTATAATTTTCCCCCACTAACAGGATGAGCTGCAATTTATACGAGCCTATCAATCAATTTACTTATTTAATCTTATCCTTTACAATTGCAATTTGATCTTCCCAAAAATCGTAATTTGGCTATGTCCTTTTCAAGCTTCGTATAATTCAAAAGAAGCTTGAATTGAATTCTTTTCAAAAGGTCTTTTCAAAAGATGCAGTTGGCGTGAATCCCTTGAAAAAGTTGAGATTTGCGTTATTTATCTATAATACACTCAAAATTGCTAATTCGTTCATAACCACAAGCAGCATCTTGACTGGGTTATACTGGTCAATTGTTTACACAGTGTTCAATTTTTATTTGTTTTTTGCTCATTGCTAGGCGCTTCGTTTCCATTCAAAGGATCTGATCAAAAGATGGTTGTTGAGATACGCAATCAAAAGCCAAGTTGTTCCTCGTCGTTGATTCATGTAAGTGATGATTTACCGGCATATGTATGGTGCAGGAGAACATAACAAAATTTTAACATAAAAGATTCTGTGCTTGCATTAAAAGAAAACGTCAATTATTTCCTTTATAGTATACTATACTATACGATACTATACTATACTATACTATACTATACTATACTATACTATACTATACTTTATGAGTCTTTTCTTATTTTAATTAGCTGTTATTCCATCAAAAATGATAGAAGCAGTGTATCTGTTACTTATGACTAAGGCTACTATACCGCTCTATATACTAAAATGTAATCTTAGGCTAGTTCTGAAGATCACAATACTAGGGCGAGTTTACGCAATGATAATTTTCTCGCTCACTAGCTTTTACTTGGTTAATACTAAATCTTCTGGCTGCTTCTCGCCTTTACTGGTGGCGGCTTCCGAGTAGTGTATATGTCGTAACCATGGCAATAACGCGGATGCCGATCTTCTCTTCATGCATCACGACACCATGTACGATGCGTGCAACATGACAGCATCGATATATGACAACGAGAAAAGAATTTTTACTGCAGTACAAGACGACGGACTGATTTCTGATTGCCAGCAAGCGATTTTTTTTTGTCTTCGATTCGATAACTCCGAAATGTACACCATGTTGGATTTTGAATTCTTGCTGCGAGTAGCTATTTATTCTACCATCGTCTGATCACCACTACAAGCTGTTCTTTGATCGAGCATAGACAATTTTGGATGTAGCATGAAATGACAACAATGCTGTAGCAATGTTTAAAATTACTGTTGCACTTTGTTCTTTATCCGTGGTGTGATTTATGTTACATTTAATTTGTTATCTATTACCGCATTCATTTAGTAGAATGAAAAGGAAACTAATCGTAAATAAATAATGGTTGACTAGCTAATAGCATTCGGCGACCAAAAAGGTCTCGTTGCATAAACGTACCCTTATTCGGCCGAGCGAGGGATCTTTTACTAGTTTATTTTCTACATTCACATGTCGGAAACCTTTGATTTCATCTCAGTGTTCCACATGGCAGTGCTGTACCACACACATAATTTCTGCCCAGTGCTTTAACTCGAATTTAAGAAGCAGTAATGAGTGTTTAACTTGGAAACAGTACCCTGTATGGATAGCCCATGGTGATACTTGGGGAAAATATGAAGGAGTCGGAGTGATCAAAGCAGGGGCTTACTGGGAAATCTGGCCTAGGTGGCAATATTTATTTAACCCTAGGATCGTGAAGCACAACGAGGCCTTTACAGTGGCCTCTGGTAGTGCTTTTTTTTTGTTTTCAGACTTGGAATTAGTTCCAGAGAAAGGTGGTTAAGGTTTCAGAAGAAACAGCACGCGTTCCCATTTCCTTAAAAAAGATTTGTACAATTTAAACAAAGAAAAAACATAACGTAATATGAAGAAATTGTAGCTAAGAATTGGAAACTAAATAAACATAGATGCAATTTAGCTGTCCGTCCTATTTATACAGTAGCTAAGAAATGAAAACGGCGCTTAAGTGAAGAGCGACTCAGAAGGTAGCACTATTACAGGGCCCTTTCTGGTCCTCTCGAAAGGGATCTCGGCCTTGTTCCCTCGGATGCCGTTCCATCCCCATGTCTTAGATTGCACACTTTTGGCCGAGCCTTATGGGACAGACAAGGCAGCAGCAAATAGCGGGCTATTAAAGGAACTATAATGGCTAGTCGAGGACGCCAAGAAAAAGCAAAAAAACAAAAAAAAACCTAGCTATCTTAAAAAAAAGCACGTACGTTACTTTTCTTAATGGCTTTAAATAGGAAAACAATTAGAATTATCGCAAAGCACCATCCTCAGGCTTATGGTTGAGAAATACAGCCCTCAACTTGTTTTCTATTTAAAACGTGAAAAAGCAGGGCCGGACTAAGAGGGGTGCTTTGGGTGCTAAAGCACCGGGCCACAGACCGAAAAAGGACTCAAGGGTGCCTCACGGTCACGGGAAAAATAAAAAACGTACCGTACTATTTTAAATAAAATAAAATTGATACGTATACTGTTTCTACAAAAAGAATTTCTGTTAAAAAAAAAAGAGAACTTTTTTTGCGGGACTGGGGGAAGGAATAGGGCCACAATGAATTTTAATCACCGGCCCTGTGGAAAAGTGTAAAATTAGACATTAAATTGTGTTTATTTAAGTTCCTTAAGGATGTTTCTTAAGCATAACAAATTAGATTGGTATATCCAAGTTACAGTTTTACAACAACCAACACTTTAACGGTTGCATCGTGCGACGAAGATAACATGACTGATTAGAGGCAGCGGGCTCTTTCGCATAGTCTGGGGCAAGAAAAACCACGAAACCAAACAAATGTAGCCCTCCAACTCGTTGGTCCTCTTCCCTAAGTTGACCAGTTGACCAGTGGGTCAGTATGCAAGCAATAGGTAACACTAAGTAATCTATCCCTGATACTCGGTAGGAGTCTTCGGTAAGATTAGGTGCTGGACACGAAAATAAGGACTACAATTATATTCTAAATTATATTCGTTTCCAGAAATTGTATTAATTCAGTACGTACATTTATTGTTGAAGACATTTCGTTTACTCATCTAGGGTTCCACACACGGAGTAAATGCGCCGTTCAGCATCCGCAACATGTGGGCAGTTGGTATGGGTTCAGAAAACAGTTTCACGTACACCGTAACGCAAGTTAGTCATTTTTTTCTAATCAAATAATTATACACAAAGTGCTGTAATTTTTACAGGGTGTACCTAAAAAGTCTGGCCAAACTTTCCAGGGTGTAGTCTGTGATCAAAAATAAGACTAAAAAGTCCTATACACATGGGTCCGGAAATGCATACGTTTTTCGTTACAGACCGCCAAAGTTAGAGGGTAAAACGTTGAAGTTTTTCCATAACTTCCCGCCTAATATGTCCAGACAACTACAATTGACACATACTTCTTGCAATTTCATTACTTCATAATGTGATGTTGATTTGAAGTCTCAAAGCTTTGCGGATGGGGAAATGCAGGGGGGGGGGGCAATATGGGCGACAGGGGGGGGGGGGAAGGGGGATGAACTTCTTTTGTCCTTTGAAAGATCTGGCCAAACCTTAATGACAGATCCCACATCAAAACAAGACAAAAGGCACAAATCTGGAAGGCCTGCCTTTTCAAGTTACATAAAAGTCTCCAGAAAGCCTTTCTGTCTAGCTTTCCTGCAGAGCAGATGTTGTGGCAAGTAATGACAACGAAAACAGTACTTCATGACTAGCCAGCAACACCTCTTTCTCTGCATCTCGTTGAGCTTCTTTTATTAGTCGCATTTCACCTCACTTAGGCTGCATTGCAACAAGCCAAGAGAGGTTTGGATAGCAGATTTCTTTTGATCATCATCACTCTTTTCGTAACTTCTTATATTGGACTCATTTCTCTCGGTTTAGGTCACATTTCAACCAGGCAAGTGGCGTTGGATAGAAGAGGTTTTTTGATCATCACTTTTTTCGCATCTCGTTGAACTTTTTATTCGCCGCAGTTCTCTTGATTTAGGTCACATTTCAAACTGCCAAGTAGGCTTTGGATAGCAGATTTGTTTTCATCATCACTTTTTTCGCATCTTGTTGAACTTCTTAATTTATTAGAAGTTGAACTTGCGTACATTACTATGGAGGCATACTCATTCCAGGAATTTGCTGACATGCATCTCATGTATAACACGCAAATGGGAACAGTCGAGAAGCTGAACGCCTCTATCATGGAGCTTTCCCAAATCTGCAGGTACCAAATAGGCAGACCTTTGTACCCGTTAACCGTCGCTTTCGAGAGACGGGAAGATCGAGCCTGGTACTGCCAACTGGGGAAGGGAAAGAGCCGTCAGAACGCCTGTTGTAGAGCAACGAATCCTAGACCGGATAGAGACAAATCCTGGAGCCAGTACTGGAGGAATTGGAACAATGGAAGGTGTGTCACATATGACTATCTGGAGGGTTTTGCACGAATAGTTACGGTATCCATAGTACCTCCTACGTGTTCAGGCACTTTCACCGGCTGAGTATCCAGCACGAGCGGCATTTTGCCAGTGGTTTATTCAGCAATGTGCCGAAGACCCTATGTCCATTTCCTCAGTTCTGTTCACTGTCTAAGCAAGCTTTACCAGGGATGGCATCATTAATATCCATAATAACCACTTGTGGGCAGAGGAAAATCAACACGGCATTGTCCCAGATAGACACCAACGGAGATTTAGCTTGAACGTTTGGGCAGGTATTGTTGCTGTCGAATTGATAGGTCCTTATGTGTTGGCGCCACGTCTAAATGGTGAAACCTGTCAATGTTTCTCGAACACGAGTTGCCTAGGCTACCTTACTGCAGGATGTTCCATTGGGTATTGGACAACGAATGTGGTTCATGCATAATGGTTCTCCACCACTTTTTAGCCTCCTAGCACGACAATTCCTAAATCGTGCCTACCAAGCTCGATGGATTGGTCGAGATAAACCGCATGCGTGGCCCCCACGTTCGCCAGATCTGAATCCACTTTTCTTTTACTTGCGGGGACTCCTAAAGTTACTTGTGTATTCGGTTCCAGTCGACAGCGACAAAGCCCTTCAGCAGCATGTTGTCGAGTGTTGCCATACGTTCCGAAATACGCCTGGTGTCTTTGAATGTGTTCGCCAGTCACTGGCGAGACGTACCCTTGCCTGTGTTGGATCGCATGGTGGACACATCGAGCACCTTTTGTAGTCACAGAAGCACAGAGGAATTCTTTCTTCTAAACTGAAGTCGATACCCAATTGGAGATTTTGGTGCTCTGCATGGCAACGCAGTGTTTGTTCCAGTAAAACTACTAAAGAGGCCCACTCCCCTCCCCCCCTTCCTCCATTACTGCCCCAACCGCAAAGTTTTACGACCGACATTACTAAGTAATGAAATTGCAAGAAGGATGGGTCAATTGTAATTGTTTGGACAAATTAGGTGGGAAGTTATGGAAAAACTTCAACGTTTTGCTCATAATTTTGGGGGACGTAACTAAAAACGGATGCATTTCCGAACCGGGGTTTATAGGACTTTTTCGTCTCACTTTTGATCATAAAATACACCTTGAAAGTTTGGCCAGACCTTTCAGGTACACCCTGAATAAGGAAAGAAGGAAACAAGCCAATCAGCGAAAATCATGTACTAGATGTTACGCAATACAGTAGACCGCATTTACGCACTCGTGTTTCTGTGGAATGATATCATCTGGGTTCGAACTAACATCCCATGATCACTGACATAATACCTTTATCGATGTGCTTACTTCTCCACTGGCATAAAGATGACTCACTGAACCTGTTATTAAGGTTACAGCAGTGATTAGGTTCCATTCGACCACGAATGCTTCCGTCTTTATACAGGGTGGGGCAGAAAGGACGGAACACCCTTGGCAATCAAAGATGGTTAATGTTAGGTTAATGAAACTTTGCATGGTAGGTAAGCGAACGGGGGGCCAACTAACCATGAATCGATCACTGACCTTGACGCATATTTTCAAGGTCATCGTAATACTAACTTTTTAACTATGCTTCGTAGAACTCCAGTTTAAATTAGTAACTTGTAGTAGACATTGGCAAGGGATGGCCATTGCAAAAACCAGAACGAAATTCGGTAGCCTACGCTAGTTTAGGAGTTACGAAAATTGTAAGCATCATTTTGTTGTGCTGACCGAGTGGCTTTCCTGCCAAACAGTGAGTGTAAAATTAAGTCCAGTGGCCCTCAAAGTACATGAAGCATGCTTGGAAACAAACAGCAACTGACACACTGATGACTCGACACTAGCTCAACGCAACCTGCTACATTACACGTATAAACAGAATGGTGCTGCAAACTACAGCATCTTATGCAAGTTGGCATAGTTTAGTCACCGTGGTCGTCTAGAATTGAAACTAATGCTGTTCCTCCCTCAGGTTAACATTTCTGATTTTGTTTCAGAGTTGATCACGGTTAATGAATTATGCCAATTTGCGTATGCTGCCAACACCATTACCTAACAATACAATGCATGGTGTACGAAAGAGCCTGACAGTACTGTTTGGCAGGAAAGCAACTCAGCCAGCACTACAGAATGATTCTTGTAATGCCCGTAACTCCTAAACTAACGTACCGAATTTCGATCTGTTTTTTTTTTGCATTGGCCATACCTTGACACTGTCTACAAGTTTCTAATTTACACTGGGGTTCTACGAAGCATAGTTAAAAAGTTAGCATCACGATGCCCTTGAAAATATGCGTCAAAGTCAGTGATCGATTCATGGTTAGTTGGCTCCCCGTTCGCCTACATACCATGCAAAGTTTCATTATCCTAACATAAACCATCTTTGATTGCCAAGGGTGTCCCGTCCTTTCTGCTCCACCCTGTATAGAGCCCTACTCACTGCATAGAGCCCTACTCACCTTAATAAGGGGTTCAGTGAGTCATATTTAGGCTGTTGCAGGAGAGAGTGTCTCTATGAAGGTGTTATGTCATTGATCTGGCGATGGATAGGGCTGCCAGTGCGAATCCAGGTCGCTCCACTTCGAAAATAGGTAAGTGCATAAAGTTGGCTTATTTCTAGTGTATAATTTTCATTTATTTGGCCCATTTTCCTCTTTCCTTAATATCAATTTTCTGAGACATTCAAGTATCTTACAAATGAATACACACTCCATTTTATCAGCCAATGCAGGCACACGCCCTACATTGTCCAAAAAGGTCAGCAGGGTACTATTATTTGTAACTTGGTACTAGTTAATTAATTAGGGTGGTGGGGTTAGGGAGAATTCTTGAGATATAATTCTTAGTTTTCTTCGCAACTGTGTGTTTCAGTACCGATTTTTGAGCCACCGCAAAAGACGTTGTACACGTCCAGCCAAATTCGCAGCATGCTTTGCTAAGTGTAAGAAGAAGGTTTACGAAGAGATGCCATGCAAGTGAGTGCTAACAATTGTTGGGTAGGTTTAGTAGAATTGCTTTGCTAATTGTAAGAAGAAGGTTTACAAAAAGATGCCATGCAAGTGAATGCTAACAATGGTTGGGTAGGTATAGGAGAATTGCTTTTCTTTGAGTGCTAACAATGGCTGGGTAGGTTTACGAGAATTTTGGACTGCAGGAAATTGCTATACACAAAAAAATGATGGGTTGGGACACCAGTTACTTTTTGAACGGACTTGGGTTAAAGAGCCCCACTTGCACCTACTCTTGGTGGCCCTGGTTGACTGCCTTGCTCTCCAAACAATAGTAGGGCAGCATGGGGCCCAAAATTGGTGGAATTGTTCACTTTCTGTGAAAATCATTAAATTTGGTATGGATGGTGCTCATGAAGGGTAACTGGAAAAAAATAGCTCTGATAGCAAGTTCAATCCCCCCCCCCCCAAGGGGCGTAGGGCCCCCAAAACCGTTTTTTGTCTGTAATTCCTTAACCGTCAACAAATCAAAAGCATAATATGCAGCAAAAACGTTCAGCACACAATTCTGAACAAGAAATGTGGCATACGTCTTTTAGGTAAAAACAACCATTGACTCCGAAATCGTATTTCAAGTTTGCCCCCCTTAATTTGTACGAGCGCTCCATTGTTCAGTTGGATGTTGTAGTGAACTCCGGTTTCAAAGTGATCTCGCGAGCTTTCTAATAGCCTGAAATGGGCATGCTTACGATTTCCTGAAAGGTGGGGATCTATTGTTTCCATCAATCCTAACCAAAATCGTTTAATTTGAATAGGGACCGTCCTATGCTCATTTAAAGTTGAAGAGGTAATGGCGTAGCGGAGAAAGCGTATGGCGATTTTCATTTTCAAAGTGCTCTTGCAAGCTTTTAATAGCCATAAATGGACATGTTTAGGATATTCTGAAAGGTGGCGATCTATTATTTCCATCAATTCTAATGTAAATTGTTTTACTTAGATGGGGACCGTCCTACGTCCATTTAAAAGTGAAGAGGTAGTGGAGTAGCAACGAAAGCTTATGGTGAATTTCGAATTCAAAGTGGTCTTGCGCGCCCTCTAACAGTCCGAAATGGAAATACCTGGGAATTTCTGAAAAGTGGGGATCTATTCTTTCCACCAATCCTAACCGAATTATTTAGCTTTAATACAAATACAAACACGAGCATTACAATGGCACTTTGAAATTTAAGCTAGCCACTACACCAATTACAGCCACACCTTTAAACGGGCGTAGGACAGTCCCTATGTCAGTAAACAATTTCGGTTAGGCTTGATGGTAAGAATAGATGATCCACACCTTTCATAATGTACCTAATCATGTCCATTTTGGGTTATTAAAATGCTCGCAAGAGCACTTTGAAAACTAAAATCACAATACGCTTGTGGCACTACGCCATTACCTGTTCACCTTTAATAGGTGTAGGACGGTCCCTATACAAGTTAAACAAGTTCGGTTAGGATTGATGGAAAGAATAATCCCCACGTTTCAGAAAATCCTAAGCATATCCATTTCAGGCTATTAAAAAGCTCGCAAGAACACTTTGAAACCGAAGGTCACAATAACAACCGAATGAACTATAAAGAGCTCGTGCAAATTCAGGGGGGAAACTTGAAATACGATTTTGGGGTTCAATGGTTGCTGTTACCGAAAAGACGTATACTACATTTCTTGTCCATAATTGTGTGCTGAACTTTTTCGCTTCACATTATGCTTTGATTTGTTGATGATTAAGGAGTTACAGCCAGAAACGATTGGGGGGGACCCTACCCCCACCCTCAGGGAAGTTTTTGAACTTGCTATCATAGCAATTTTTTCCACTTACCCTTCAAGTCCATCCATACCAAATTTCATCCTCTTCACAGAAAGTGAACAATTCAATCCTCTGGCCACCAATTTTGAAATTATTGTTGTTTCCAGAGTAAGGAAGTGAACCAGGGCCAACAATGACTGACAAAATGGAAGTATTTTAAGGAGACTTTCTTTCCTATATAACAACTGGTAATCACAAGCGTACCAATAGCTCACGATTAAATCGTCTGATCTCTTTCAGCAACACGAGTTACGTTAATATACAGATACACATTCGAAACTATTTTTGTACGACACCGCTCATAATTTGCCAATAATCATACCTCTAGATGCCGCTTCTCCACTTACATAAAGGTACGCCTGATCAGTAAGATCAGTAAGATCAGTAAGATCACTGATCATAGGATCAGTGTGGTCTAATATACAGAACATTACTGCTGGTGAACCGTCATGAGGAGGTTCACAATACAGGTTTACAATACAGGTAAAAAGATACGTTTGCAATAATTACGCACACTCTCAAAAATTATGATGGGTTTCTAGTAGCAAAAGGATTATAATACTCTGTTCTCTTTTTCTAGGACTGTCCTCTTAACGTGTTTATAAATGCTGTGCCTCGAGTTCCAAACTCTGTTAAACTTATCCAATCTCGGTCATTCATAGAATGTAACTAGACAATACATAAAACCAGCCAACATCCCTTCATATATTGTTTTCACGTTCTAATGGTAACATTTTCCTAATAATGTTTCAGGTTTCCATTCTTTCCACCGGACACAAATCTCCCGTGGTGTGAGCCATCCAATGAAACTTCAGATTTCTTCATAGATGCAAAGAGCATGTACATGCGATTTCAACATAATGGGACCTGCAATTGTCGTCGCCCGTGTACAGTTACTCAACTGGAGGAACTACGATTGTTGTTAGATAGTAACAGCAACACCAATTCTACTATTATATCAATGTACTACAGCACAAATCTTGTACGTGTCATGACGGAGCGCTACGCGTATGACCTCATCTCTTTGTTATGCGATGTTGGCGGGAATAGCGGTCTATACCTAGGTATTTCTCTACTCTCCATTTTTGAGTTTGTTTACAACTTGTCACAATTGACACATTCAAGACACATAAAGTCAAAGGCGTTCCCAACTGATCCGCTGTTTAAGAAAGTTCGAGCATTGTATTATGAGTACGTAAACGGATTCAAATCTGGGAAACGGGGTTGGTGGAATCAGAAATGCATGCCTGAGCCAAGAAATGTTTCTAAAGTAAGAACTTGGGAAGCAAGGCAGAAAGAGTACATGCCGATGACTTTCAATAGTGGTCCAAAGAGGTTCTTGTCACACAGTCATGTAACACCAAGAGAAACGAGTTACAGATCGCATATCCACAAGCGAGAGTTTGGATATGAAGCACGTTTAGCTAGTAATAACTGTCTTTACGGAACAAAGTACTGGGAATTAAAACATCAAATCGACCACACACATCTAATACATTTCAAGAACTCAAATCTTAAAAATCGTTCGTTAGCAGAAAACATTAGTTATGCCCCTGGAATGAAACCAAACAAACAAACCAATAAACTTCACAGGCCATTACCACAAGGTGGTTTCGGAATGTTGCAATGGAACCAAAAACTACAAACACAAATACCACAACAACAAACTGATGTTGGTTATGGACGCAATCCAGGATTTCAAGAAGTCCGAAAAAAGCCTGCAAGTTTAAATTGTGATCGATTTTTTACCACGGTCCGAAGGTTGTTATTGTTTTCTTTCTCTTTTATTTCTGCCATTCTAATAGCGGAAAGAATCATGTATTATGCCCGTCGACCAACTTACACTACAGTAGATGTTTTGGAAAATGAAACACTATCTTTTCCATCCTTAATGATTTGCATGCCAAGCAAAAATCTAACTCAATCCCGAATAGATAAAGCCAAAAAAATGGACAAAGAAGATTACTGTCAGGTGGATCTTCTTGATATCATTGAGTCGGATATGGATGCTGTCCAACTGTGGAATCTTTCTGACAATAAGTACGAGTTTTTGCGTTTAGAGAAGGTGAGTGTAAAATATCCTTGTTTTTAAAAACACCTCTGAAATTCCAAACCCTTTAGTGCATGTTACTTAAAACACTAGCCTCTTTGGGAACGGAACATTACCAACAAGCCAAAAATACTGCAGGAATAATGTAATAAACTACGTCTATCGGATCTAAAACCCAAAATGGTAAAAAAAAGAACTACCTGTAGTTTTTGTCATTCAGAGTACTGTAAGAAGTTCCTAGCAGCCAATTATGGCTGTGATACAGTACTCTGAATCCCCTCTCCAAATCCCCTCATCGATCAATGTTAACTAATGCCGCATCCTGTTCCTTAATAAATGGATACATAGTGCACACCATTACAAAATAAAGTAATGATTTTGGTCACTGATCCTGGGGCAGATTGGCCTAGGTGGGTAGGAGGCAATCGCAACTGAGGGCTAATTTTTTTTTTTCACTTTGGGTCTCCAAACTGTGCTACTCCAAATGCTGATTCTGATCTCCAGCATTATAATTCGGTTTTTAAAACCGAATCAGCGGCATGATTCTAGTTTGGCAGGATTGGGGAAGCCACAGGAAAAAAAGCAGATGAGAAAAAAGTTGTAGAAGAAAGAGCTACAGAAAAAAAAACAATAAGGAAATAAGCCGAAGAAAAAATTATTGCTTTGTAGTATTAGTTATTTTGTCGTGTCGTTATTTAATTATAGGTTAGATTGCGTCAAATTAACTTAGTCATTATGCTTTTTCCAAGCACTTTCAGGCTTTTTTCTTAGGCTTATTTTCACTTGAATTTTTCCTAGAATTAACGAAAGTGTGCAATTGCCCACCCCATCCCCTTCTCCCACACCCTCTGGTGTCAAAATATCTGATTGACGTGTGGTTCAACCATCCCCAGTCGACAATGCCTTAATTGGTACCAATTTAAAGCACAAAGAATATTTTAAACTTTAAAAAATGGCCTCAAAGAGCACTGTTAACAGATAAACAGTAATAAAAACTTCAGAAAGCCAGTACAACATACAAAGCCGAACACGTTGATAGATACAACAAAAATGATATTCGAAAGAAGACAGTCTGCAAGAACGATGTAAGTAAAGAAGGATAGAAATCGCGTCTGTCTAAGACTCCTCTGATTTCATTATTATGATCATCAGTTACATTAAGTCATAGTTAGCCTTTGGGTGAGAAAGTCATGATTACCAAGTACTATACCATGCCTGCGATGATTGGTCTGAGAGTAGGCAAGTCCATCAAGCATGCGGGGCGAGGTGAGTTTGCCCACTCTAGGGCCAATCATTGCAGCCATGGTATCATACTTGGCAACCATGACTTTCTCACCCACAACTAATTTACACCACAGTTAAACGTCAAGCTACCTCGTATTTAATTACGACATTTTTGTGTTTTTTTAAATTTATTTTGTTTATGTGAGAATTGTTTCAAGAAATACGGTAATAAGTATATCGGTCATTCAATTTTAGTTTGTTAATGGGGACGGGGGTAGACCGACGCATCCGTTGGCTGGTAAGCTCAAGTTTTTGGAGCAGAATGTTAGAGTGAATAAACTTTGCTTTGGGCCAGACACGTGTGAGGCAGCAGGGATTTCATTCGGACATTCCAGGAAGGTAAATAATTCTTTTTGTACGTTTTTTTTTTAGTTACGTTTTGGCACTGTATTTAGTTGTTGCTGTTTTCGTTACTGTTGTGTTGGTTGTTGCCGTGTCCCAGTCACGTGATCCGGAAGTGTCGAAAGTGTGGGTCATCGACAAAAGTGTGGGGTATAGGAAGAAGTGTTGGGTAATTTGATAACTCACACTTTTTACGATGACGCAAACTTCTGCTCACGGTTAACGGGGTTTAACCTGTTGAAATTTAGCATGGCGTTGAGTTTGCGTGACGTCAAAGCCGTTAATGCCAGATAATGTCTCACATTTATTTACTTACAATTCTATATGCAGTAAATTTTAAAGTACCGATTATACAAATGCTTATGTGTTAGGCCTAAGGCAAATGAAAAGGCGATGTACCGATCATGAGAGCAGCCATGGTAATCCCCAGTTTGTACTGAACATATTACTCCGTGCCACACTTCAGCCTCAGTTCTTATTTTTAAAAGCAAACTGTGACAGTCGTTCACTACTGGGATCAACTCAGGAGTCTATATCAGGAAAGAATCCACCAAGCCGAAATTCAAATACAAATATCCGATTTTTCACAATTCACCATATTTTGCCCGCTAAAGTGCCTAAGATAGGTAGATTTCTTCTGATTTTTGTTTTATTGTGAATTATTTATTGTAATTAGTGAATAATTATTCTCATTTAATGTAAACTGACTTCTCAAATTATACAATGCTATGTACTTTGGGGGATGCATTTTAGAGTTTGATCAAGTATCAGCCACGCTACAGACAAACATCTTTTCCACTACCCATAGGAAGTTGCCAAAGATATGATATAGGTAAGTCATCAGATAAAATAATATCTTAAAAACATATAGAAATAGTTATTAGAGTAATATTCAGATTATAAAAAAGCAGAGCCGGATTTACAATGAGGTCCACGAAGTCGAGGGCCCCAGAAGTTTGCCCCGCTCCAACTTCCCAACAGCCTGAAAGATACAAAACATTCCAGGTTACATTTTAAATACCCATACACCAAACAAGGATAGAAACTTTATTTTTTTCAGCGAGAGAAACTGTGTACACATACTGTTTGTGTACTGTACCTATCTCTATCTATCTTTAATAAAACACATCATACGAAAGCCCATTGGACTAATGCTCGGAGCGGAATAACACTCCCAGGATGCAATCGGATAATAATCGACTCCATACTAGACCATAACTTTGGTGCACGTCGTTTATCATTGCTGATGTTCGAACTACTGCTGGTCGCACAGAATGTGACATTGCTGGCCGGCTGAAGGTTTTGTCTTTGTTGATTTTGATAAGCAAAATGAAAGAATTCGTGTTTCACTTAAAATCTTACGGTTTTAAGCCAAATGACGACGGGTTGTATAATTTCTAGGTCTCGAAATTGGCAGCCTGATACGATAGAAAGACTTATTTATTTCGTAGGTGTGGACTTCTAATGCTGAGTTGTATTGGTTCACAGTTGTCGGCACCAACAATCATTGCATGCACGACCATTGTTGCGTGCTTAACGCTTGGTAGCAACATATTACTTTTCAACAAATTTAACCAAGCGAAACTGGTCCCCTTTTGTTGTTAAATAAAATATCTTAAAATTCATTGGAATGATTTGGTTACTTAAAAGTGCGTACATTAGTTTGGGGACGCTTTCAGAGGAGCGTGAAACTGGGATGGAGAAAGAAATTAACGGTTGGAAACAGGACGTCACAGATATATCTAAATTCACCCGACTTGAGACGGCCCGGCTTCTAGTACTTAACTACTTGTTCGGAGTAAAATCCAGTTCATGCTGTAGACTTTAAGTCTGAAAATCGAATATATGCAACGAGCAACCTGCAATGTCTCCCTCACAACAATTTCTCTTCATTCCTTAGTCAAGGTCGATCAGCACAAGTTCACGTTACATCCGTTACAGACTGATGCTTTAGTTAGGAAGAGGGTAAAGCATAAAACTGGTATCGAAATGTACAAATGTGAAATGTTTGTAAGAGCAGGTTCACTTAGCAAGAGCAGGTTCACTTACTTAGCAAGGGTGAGAAATAGCCTTCTGAAAAGAAATCTAAAACGAAAGACTCTTGGGTTATGAGGTGCCATGTAGACATATGGCATGATAGCCTTCCTCCCACCTGTTAGCGGAAGGGATGCAGGCAGCAGATAGTCAGTTCCTTTGGAGGAGCCTTTCCGACGACCTTGGCCAGATGGGAAAGTGGTAATTTTGAACATGCCCTCGCCTTGGAGGGGTCTTGGAAGGTTGTTGCATGGGATTTCCTCTCCCCATGGGCTGTTGAAACCAGTTGTCCCATTATCAGTCCTGCATATTATTGGAATTGAATCCAATGCCACGAAAGGAATCTTTAAGGTAAGGACTGACCCTACTTTGTTCCTTTGAGGCTTAGTGAGTGGCAACTGAGGTTGAGGTAGTGGCCCAACCTTCTTTTTGCGGTTTTTTGGCTGCGGGTAGGTGTGGAACAGCACGTCAGATTGAGGGCTCTCTTGGGTTACATGGAATTACCCAAATGTGACTGTGACTGTGCACAAAAAGTGATTGTAGTGTGAGGAATTGACCGACTATTATTGTAACACCTACTGGGAAAGCGTGACTGAGATTATGACTGGGGTTTCCCCAATAGCGACAACGATGACGACAGGAGATTTCTTCAGAACGACGATGACTGTGAATTACCCGACTGTAATATGCACAATTGCTGGTGGTAAAGCAACTGCGATTGTGACTGAGACATGATGTTGGCAGAATTTGATATGGGTGTGCCCGAATGCGGCTGAGACTGAGGAGAGGAGGCGTGGGTGAGAGAACTGAGTGAGTTGATTCTGGAATTGGTTTGCTCCCAATTCATACGTTAACGGGTTTCTAAACATGGCATTAGTATCCTGTTGGGGACCGATGATAATAGGGAGCACTAGGTTGAAATAGTCTTGTGGTGTATTGTGCGGCTGTACCACACCTGAGCTGTTTACAGTTGCCAGATTAGAGGCAAGACGGGGATTACACGAACCTGGTGTCATAGCATCTTGCTGAGGACTGCAATGTTCACTTGACATAGGGTCACAGTGTTATCTAAGTGCAGTTTTAATGGGGCAACTAATGTCAGGCGATAAAGAGGCTATCCGGACGGGGTTTTGGAAGTTTTTTTTCCGGATGCGCGATGGTCAGGTAAGACTTCAATTTGTAATAAAAATTCCGGAGGGTGTTCACTGACAGGCAAAATCTCAATACTGGGAGATGAACGAGTTTGAGAACCGGATGGATCCTTAGCACAAATACACTCCCCTCCCCTGTACACCCTGGACACAATAGCGTTGACTGACTATTTTATGAAGGAGGAAGGTGAGCCGACGTATTTTTAAAAAATACTTAATACTTTAAAATGAATCTCACGATATTGTGATTGTTGTAGGTTCCTCCAAAAGGTAAAATGAAACTATGAAAATAAAAATGATTTTTTTTTCACCAAATACTAATTACCCTGTTTGTACTCGGTCGAATTTTTTCCGAGTCTGAGCCGGATAAAAAATTGCATTACCCGGACGGGGCCAGGTATTTACCAGGACTCGACCGAACCCTAAATGTGACACATGATGTTTAGCCAGTTGAGTCTGTAAACAGTAGGATATTGCTTCCAAACTGCAAACGAGACACGAGTTGCACTACCGATGTAACTCTATTAGCAACGAATTTTAGAGTAAAAACATTCCTATTTGTGTGCAGTGGAGGTTACCGAGAGATAATAATAATAATAATAATGGTGATAATAATAACAGTACATACGACCTGAGAGGCAGAAGAGACATCGTCTTCTTCAACATCTTTGTTATGTTTGGACTGCGATGAATTGGAGTTTATTTTCTTGGCTCATTGATTGCTTCATTGGCTGGACCTAGACCCAGCTATTTGCGTTTGCTGGACCGAGGTTGCGTCGAACCCTTCAAACAAATTTTAGCAAAAATTTTGGGACATTGGTTCTTCCGTAATCACAGGGCCTGCACTTATTATGACAATTGATGTAATGATCACCAGGAATTAGTATTTTCCCGCAAAAGGAATACGAGACAGCAGATATACATAGGCCTAACGTGGACACAAACGAAACGTGAGCATGAATGTGCATGGCCCACCAAGCAGTGACTACATGCTACCTAGTGGGAGCTCTATTTGCGTGGTCCTAATTTAATTTTATTGTTGAGGGAGTTTGGGACTGAAGGCCTTCCTAATCGAAAATGCATAAAGATTTTAGGAGAGTAGTAAAAACTGATTATCAGATACTTTCAGCAAAAATAGCAACATTTTTTAATTTGTATAATTTTTTTGCAGCGCCCATCAAATACGCAGGTTGGCATTCTTTCTTTTGTTTACTATCACTTTACAGAGGAGTTTGTGACGAGAAATACTATACGGTACAGTTTCTTTTATACTCACAAAAGAAAGAAATTTACAATAAAATATAAAGAAAAATCTATGTAAACATTAAAATATTTGTTTGATTGTGATTCAAAGCTCTACTTTACCCCACAAGGAGAAGAAGTGAATCTTGCGTCTTACATCCATGTTCCTATTGACGGATCAATCGAAGTCAGCTTCACTGTAAAGGTAAATTCTAGGTGACTGAATTACAGACAAGTACTAAGATCTGAGAAGCTGTTAGGCATCTTATAGAGCAGTGACATTTGCCGCCATATTGGCATCGGTATGGGTTTTGGAGGGCATAACTACAAGGTGCACTACATAAAAATGGAGGGAAAAACAACGGAAGAGCGGATTTCTTAGGCTTAAAATAACGTTGATTTCTCCAACAACAAAAATTGCGCGTTTTAGGTGTAAGAAATCACTCTTCACAGCCTCGGCTTCAATATGACGCTCTTCTGTTTCTCTCTGCAGTGCCCCTTGAAGCTAACCCATTAAGGCTTCAGCATAGAGTTATATACAATAATACTATGTCGTGTCACTACTCTATAGATTTGAGGGAAATGGTGGTTATGGTCACAGAGATAGCGGTTTGTTGGCTTCAAGTGACATGTCGATGTTGCAACTATATGCAACTCTGGTGTAAGCTGACTGCTACTGAAGGAACGTATATAGCTTGCCATCTGGATATCACAGTCGGCCTTCACCAGGAGCACTTAGTCGCATCACCAACATGCTATATCGTGCAATACAATCCTACTGCCATAGTGTCCGAAATGTTGGTGGGGTAGGGGATATTTTTGTCATTAATGTGCTCATGTATCAACCTTTATAGGAACTCATTCAACCCAGGGACTAGAGAGTGGAACTCTATTTGGAATCAGTTATCGTACCTACTTGTCATAACTAGTTGTTATGGCCTACCCTCCAAACAAAATATGCAATATGCATATTCATTTATTCATAATGATTTATTACTTTACCATTGGTAATTTCTTTGTTGTACATCGTTTCTAAAATATTTTGACTGGGAGTTTTTTTGTTGAATACTTGGGACTATATTTGCCTTATCCCACTCACATTTCAGCTGATGTACTTAGATATTCAAACGTTAGCCATGACAATTGTCGGCAAGAAATATTCTTCAGGAGAGAATGAAATACAATTTTAAAGTTTTTTTGTGCCATATCAAATGTTATGACCGTTGGAAGTAGCTAATCATGGAAGACAGTTCTACTGCATACCATAATGCTCCCTCTGTTTTGGACAAGTCCAGGAGCAGCTGGAAAATTCAAGGATTTAGTGCTTGTAACCACTAGGTGACAGAATAGTCTTCAATTTCTTCAAACAACTACAGGCCTCGCTACCTCCGATTAAAAAATATAGGTTAAAAATAGATTGTAAAACAAAAAATACAAGTTTTTATGGATTATTTTTCAGCAAATACCATAGGCTTTTGTAGGTTTTTTGTCTGTTTATTTCATTCAGCACACAAAGGGTATATAGGATGATTTACTCTTGGCTATTACAATAACTAGCCATATCACTCGCTTTTGCTCACTCTATTGGCGTTGAGACACGCTTCATACGGTTCACGCCTCAAATTGGGTTGCGGACTCCTCCTCAATAGTAATAGAATAGCCACATAAAACCGAAATTGGTATAAGGGAAGCCATCAAATTTCCAAAAAGGGTCGGCGTTTGAACGTGGTGATACCATTTAACCAGGGAAAGGACACCAAGGTTAATCCTATTAACCAAGTGAATCGCACCGACTAATAGTTCGAAAGTTAATTGCAAGTAGCAATGTTCTTGTTTTCATTGCCATTGCCCAATTAGCCGTTACATCAGCCAAATTGACATGGTTTGGTTTATGTGCATACTCCACATGCTTAAGTTCCTTCAATCCCATTTTTGCGCACATTGGCTAACAAACAGTGATTTTCGTTTGCTTTGCTTACTCAATCAGCACCTTAAGCTGCTCCTCCCGAGGTTAATGTTAATCTATGCAATGAAGCTAGACTTGCTCACTCACGCCCATCTCGCATAAAAATCATATTGTTTTTTCCACCCCTAGGCACTAAAATTTTTTTAGAACTTTTTCAACCTCATCTCCTTTCAGGATGGTCTCGGGGAGCACTGTGAGCTCCAACAGTAGAATCTGGAAGGAGGTCAAAATGCATATCCAAATTAAGAACCATTTTTGATGTCTGTTGTTAGCCTAAACTTTATCCAACTGGCGGGAAGTTTGATCAAAGAGAAAGGAAAAAATGTTCTCCATTAATTGTTTCCCTTCCAGTCAAACTGCCACTGCTAACTAAAGATAGAAATCTTAAATGATCCATATGAACTATGAAAACTTTAAATCTTCTTTTACAGAAACAAATCAATAACCCAGCTGTGGCCCCTTGTGCAACGACAATTCAAGCAGAAAAATGCAAAGGAGATTGTGTTCAGAAAATGTTATCCGGGATCAAATGCAGGTCGAGTATTTTTCAATATGAAATTGTTGCTTATGCTATAAGCTGCTTAAGCTGAGTGAAAGTAGCGAGTAGTGGCATTTTGTGTCATTTTCACGGATTATGAAGCTCCCCTACCCCGCCCCACCTCCCTCCCCCACCAATGAATGGTGTATACCCGTTTTGCCAAATTTCGTTTTGCCGAATCTTTACAAATCTCTAAAAATTAAAAAAAAAATTATAGTTAAAGATGCTTTATTAATTGGAAGGAATTTGTGATTAATTGTGGTTTCTGATGTTATATGTTTAGCCACAGCGAGTGCAGCGCGGGCGAGGCACATATTTAAATTTGGAAAATATATTATTTGGCAAAATGGGATTTGGCAAAATGGGATTTGGCAACATGGGATTTGGCAAAATGGGATTTGGCAAAATGGGAATTCGTGTTTTGCCAAAAATTAAGGCACTGATTAAAATTCGGCGAAATGGGATTCGTTGACACGGGATTCGGCAAAAGGGCTGAGCTGCAACAATACCAGCTGAGCTGAATCTGCTCCCCAAAATATTTCGTCTTGGATCCGCTACTGACACTGATCAATAATTTCATGATTGTACAAATTGGCTTCCGTAAAGAGTCACGATATCAATATAAACTAGCTCAGGTGCATAGTCTTCATTTCCAATTGAGTAGGGTATGACTTTCATAATGCTACGGCAAAGCAATGCTCAGGAGTTCCTAAGGTAAATTTTGAACATGGGTAAGCTGCTTTTTTGCACTGGCCTTCTTGGCCACCCGGCAACCCGGACCACTGCACTGTGACTGAGGTTGGCGCTAATGACCAAGTTGTCGACGCGCCATTAAGCCTCAATTCCCCCCCCCCTTCTAGGCGTCCCGTCGATTTTTGACGCCTTCCAACATCCCCGATTTTTGGCTTTTGGTGCCCCTCCCATCCATCGATAAGTACGGGAATTTCACCGAAACATTAAGTAGATAGTAAAGATGTAATTTTCATTCTCAGGTTTTTATACAATTTTTGGTCTCGCTTGTCTCAACGAAAACCTATCTAACGCTTATAAAATATTGAAATTAGTGTATTTGATGACCCAACTGACTCACTCTATTACAACTGATATTTTCCAATAAAACCTAGCAATTCTTAAATGGAAAAAAATTGACCTCATTTTGGAGTCCCTTCCCCTACTCAGCTATGGATATGGAGGCTAGTTCAGGTCACAGCCAAAGCCTTGGTGGACAACTTCTCTCTGAGAGTACGAATTCATAGCTGTGCTTTCGGTTAAAATTGTAAACCTCTATTGGGAAGTTTCTTGTTGTTTCAATGTCGTTTTTTTTTTCTTCACCAGGCTTCCGTACATGAACTACCTTGATCACTTGCCTTTCTGTTCAATTTCAAGTGAAGCCAAGCTGGCACAATCTATTTACCTCAAGGTTTTGCTTGGCACTGATTCAGTCAAAGACTGTAACTGTCTCAGAAAATGCGAAATAACTGTATACAATGTTCACGTTTTTATATTCTTACGAGGAATTCCTGCGTGGTTTACAGCATTTACTTTCCGCCATCCATACGTTGAAGTATTTCACGAAGAATTAGCTTATCACTGGGAAAAATTGTTCTGTGATATTGGAGGTATCTTAGGTTTAATGATGGGTGTATCCGTGTATTCATTGAGTACTTTAGTACGAAATGCTGGGATGCGTATTTATCGCTGGTGCCGTTATTATAGTGTCGGTAAGCAAGTTCTTAAACCTACCCTAAGGATTTTTCAACCGACTCATTGATCATGTTTGCGTAATAAATCCACTACGGACAGTGTCATTAATGTTTAGCACAAGACGTCGGAAGTTAGAACACTGTGATGATGGAAGTTTATTTTGAAGATCAGGTTGTGCAGGTTCATCCCATGATCTCACACTAAGGACTGCTGAAAATGTTTTACATGTACCTAGATACCCAGTATTATCCATGCCTATTGAGCAGTGTTGACATTTAAAATGACTGATTCATTGAGCTTTGCTGCCAAATGAAAGAATCAAAATGTGTATAGAATATTAATGAAATAAAGCTTACTGTAAATTCAAAAATGCTGTTGTTCAGCAATATTACATTTGAAGACTAATTCAATGTAGCGTGTTGATTAAGGCTTAGTTTTTGAGCTTGGAAACTGCTAATCATTTAATTAATTATCCTACATGGATCAAAGACAAAGAAGGAGATTTTAGTAGGATTCATTTCCCAACTAAGGATCAAGGATTGAGCAAAATTTCTCTGGATACTTAGTCTTCATCCAAAACGCAGCCATAGGCAATCCCTTAAACTGTGTGACCAATCTTCTGCAAACCTTAAGCATCATCGGCGACAATGCTTACTTATTGTTTACCTTGATTCCATCCAAAAGCCAAAGCCATCAGAAGTTGATATTTCTACCAGAGAACTCGTTTTTGCAGGAGAACGGAAGTTCCCTAATGGAAGTTATGCTTTCAGTGTACGTTCTGGATTGGCTTCTTAATGTTCTCGAGCTAGGTGAGGGCCACTCTGTTGAGACTACCTTATGGGCCACTCTCCTCCCAGGGTCTAGATTGCCTGCAACTGAATGCCATCCAAATTGGCTTTGGTGAGGCGGTCCACCGGGTACCCAAGTTTTAGAAACTTTGCTTTGGCATCTAAGATGTGTGATTGCACAACCTGTTGGTTCGAAGAATTCGCTACAATCCTGGTATCTCCTGGTGTGCTATGATGCTGCTTGATAGGGTGTCCAGAAGAGTAGGTTATTCCTCGGTCCATAGCAGAAGGCCTGTGGTACAGTTGGGAGAGGATCTTGTCTTGGTTCTGGGTGACCATGACACCCAGGAAGGGTAAGCTGCTGTCTCGTTCCATCTCCTGGATGAAGGCCAGGTCTTTATGCCAGTTGTTATTAAAGTCGAGGATTGGAAGGGTAGCGTGGCTCTTGTGGATTGAAAAGACATCATCGGCGAACCTGGCCCACTATTTTTAACCTGATCTGTCGGAGAGGATATGTTCAACAATGTGATGCATCACAAACTTGGATAATAACATCGGTGATCACGAGTAGCCCACGGGACCTTGACCTGATGGAAGGTTCTTCCTCCAAACTCCATCTAGGTTGATGACAGGTCCCCTCTTACTAATGTGATGAGCCTAACGGGGTAGCCTTCCTTATGAGTTTTAATTTGCCCAAAGACAAAGGTCAGTCGTAGAAACTAGGTGTTGGTGACCTTCGTGATGAATCCTGGTGACACATGCAGATATTTGGTTGGTCACCGAGTTTGTTACGATTAGCTGACAACAGACAACTTTCAAGGTTTTCGTTTGATTCTGTGTTGTCACTACTGCACATCTAGGGGATTATGCAGTGGGTATTAACATATTATGTGCTGGTTACGAGTGTTTGCTTGTAACAACCCTAGCCAGTCAGGAGATCCAACTTGTTAGGACGGACCCCAAACACCAACTAGGATCTAGTGTTCAACCCGTTGTATGTATACGCCTCTGAACATTAGACTCCCGTCAGGAATTAGACCACCAAAACCATTACATGCCGTGCACACAAAGCAGTTCCAGCCTGTTAAGCAGTTGGCCTCGCTCCGTGCGCAGGCAACAGTAAGCTTGGCCTTTAGCTGTATTGGTGGACCTTGTCACTCATGTAATGGCGAGTTGAACCGCGAAGTGTTGGCTTAGCAATGTTCATTGCGTTACAGTTTGTTACAGTTTTAACTTCATATATGATTGGTTGGTACAGCACTGGACAATGAATTTTGAACACTTGTTTGTCACACAAACATTGAAGCAGTTCTTCCTGGACGAACACTCCATTGTTACAATTTAACATTGTTACATGAGAAACTTGCCTCATTCAAACTATCAGTAGGTTATAAACATGCTCCAACAATGCATGGTTGTTCTATTTCGACAATGGAAAATAAAGCAGAAGCTACACGCAATGTTTACACAGACAATTGCATCTACCAGGAACGATTAATCCGTATGCCGAATTCAGTACAACATTTGAAGTGTTCAAAACTTAGTATCCAATACTGCACATATCGGATGAGGTAAGTTCCTCAAGGATTTCCTGATCATAGCTGAAAGTGTCAACAAGGACGTTGACAGAGCAACAGATTACTGAGGAACTTACCTCATCCGATATGTCAACCAATCCTAAATGAAGATAAAAACTCAATGACCAATCAATTCTATCTGTGTCATTCACCATAATTCATCGGTAATGTCACCTCACGTAGACCAAGCTGCTACGACTTATACGACCCTAGCAGCAGCAAAGGCTGCCCTTTGGGGAAATTAAAACTCATAAAGAAGGCTACCCCCTAATGCTTATCGCCTCGGCAAAGGGGAGCCGATGCAGGCCACTGACTAGCTTTTTACAGAGCAACTCGGGAAATACATCTGGGGATGACAATGCCTGCGCCACCCAGGACCGAGTGAAAGTCTGCAGAATCTGGCAACATGTAGATGACAACGCCACTACCGCAAGATGACGCCACGGAATTTTCGTTCTTTTCAATCGGTGAAAAGCCACTTTAAATGATTGAATCATGACGATGGATGATGACGTCTTATGACGTCATATGACATCATATGATATGAAGACTAGTGAAGACTTTGTTCATGATTTCAAATTGTCGAATTATACTTCAAAAACAAACAACAGAATACACTGCAATAATTTTTGACAGCAAGCACTGGATGGAAGAAGAGGTCTTCATTAGCCTACTTCACTAATCACGCAATCTCTTCTTTGTTTATACCAGAGCGTCTGTTGCTCTTTTTAGGACGCAACCCTCGGATATTGTAAATCTAATACAGTTCTAGCCTGTTCGGATAGAACGTGTGTATGAACGGATGTAGCAGATTTTTTTGTTATTTGGAATAGCTTTAACAAAACTTAAAGAACACAATTTTCTTGTGAAGTTTGGCATTTGACTTTAGAATTTTTGATTATCTTTATGCGAACGTATTACATTTAAGGCAATTGACGACTTCCATGCTCTCTGCTGCAAATACACTGTCATGACTCCAAACCAAAAAGAACAAAAAACTTTCAACCTAAAGCAAAGCAGGAAATGTACACCTCACTACCATTGGATATCACATGGGTCTTTATAGGATGATCTCTTTCATTTTTTCTTCAAAATGTATTTATTCTCCTTGACTTAAGGACGAAAGCTGGCCATCGGGTAGTAAGGGTCTAATGCTTACCAGCCTCTTACTGACAAAATTGTACACCTAGACCCTTACAGTCAAAAATTATCCATGTTCTTTCTAGGTTTTGATTTTTAGACTCTTAACATTTAATGTTTCGTTTTTGTTTATTAAGACGTGTACTTTCAGAATTGCAGCTAAACTATGAAACACTACAATTGACGGTACTGCTTGTAATGAGAAGAACACACCAATCACCCAACCTAAAGAGTATGTATAACTTCCTTTTTTATTTTTTATTTCAGATTTTGAAATTTTTGTTCGAAGGAAATCCGGCAATAAAAAGCATAATTTCAAAATGGTTGCCTGATTACAAGATGGCGGGTATTACAGATTAACAATGACGATGGCACATTCATCGTTTCAATTGGTAACAAATATATAGTTTACGTTTTAAATTTGAAGGACATTGGATGATAATTAGCACAATTTTAAATGGGCTCCTGATTTCAAGATGGTGGCCATTAGAGATTTGTAGTGATGATGGCACATTCATTGTTTCAACTGGTATCAACTGCATCATCTGCAATCTAAATTTGAAGGAAATCGGCCAATTATAAGCACCATTTCAAAATGGCTGCCAAATTTCAAGATGGCGGCCATTAGAGATTACGTTTGAAGATGGCACATTCATTGTTTCAATGGTTATCACAAAATAACGACAGCGTTCTTAAAAGAATTTGACATTTGAAAGAAATCGGACAATCAGAAGCAAAATTCCAATATGGTCACAGGATTTCAAGATAACAGCCATTAACAATTACTAGCGATGACAGCACATTCACGTTTCACCTGGCATCAACTATTTCTTTTACGTTCTACATTTGAAGGAAAACGGATAATAATACCATAGTTTTACAATGGCCTGATTTCAAGTTGGTGACTAGAGATCACTGGTGAACGATGGCACATTCACTGATTGATTTGGAATCAGCTATTTTGTCGCTATTCTAAATTTGAAGGAAATTGGATGATAATAAGCATAGTTTCAAAATGACCATTAGATATGACTAGTACGATGACACATTCACTGTTTCACTTGATGTCAACTATTTTGTGTCTGTTCTAAATTTAAAGGAAATCTGATGGTAATAACATAATTTTAAAATGGCCACCCAATTTCAAGTTGGAGGCCATTAGAAATTACTAGTGACGATCGAACATTCACTGTTTCCCTTGGTAACAACTATTTCGTCTCCATCCTACATTTGAAGGAAATCGGGTGCTAATAACCATAATTCAAAATGGCTATTTGATTTCAAGATGGCGGCCATTACAGATTAACAGTGACGATGGTGCTTCATTGTTTCATTTGATAACAACTAATAGCTGGCTTGTCTATGTGCAAAATCTAAAAGAAATCGAAATTTCTCCAATGGCAGATATTTGTTATAAACAAAGTACATTCATCCAGAGATAGTAGGATAATTGCTCCAACAGTTCTACACTGAACTGTTGGAGCAATTATACACGCTATGGTGTAGGACTCATATTTACACTGAATGTGGGGCACCATTTCTACTCAGAACATTAGGAACTGCTCATGCAGAGAACGCTACCTTTACTACTAATATTTACTAACATTTAACAATTAGGATTTATGAGGGTGCAGAACAGTATTCATAAATCTAACAGGAATGTAATCTACACTGACATAAGGAGAATTTGGTTACAGTAAGGAAATTTTTTTTTAATTAGCAAAATAGTATTGTTTCAGAGAGCAATGTACTTTGTTTCTAACCAACGTCTGCCATTGTGATGGATTTTTTCTAACTAAGTATTTCAGCTACACAAAAATTAATAATTATATACAAGTAAGTTTTTGCTACACAAGACACAACTTTCACGGAATTTTAGCAATAACTTGAATTTTTTTAAATAAAAGTTATTTTTTTCTGAAAATTATAATTCGACAAACGTATGTTAAAGGGATATACCTTCCAGCGTCATTTTTCTCGATCCTCCACATCAAGTACGGCCCCAAAGGTCTATTTCCTTACCGTTAGTCTTTCCCTTGCTAAAAATCCTTTTTTAATTGTGGCGTCTAGGAGATTTTCTGTTGAATATATTGGAACATTATTTACTAACGACCCGTCAATAAATCATGCATTGCGCGTGTACAATAATCATGACGTTTCATCTCTGTGTGTACATCAACTAATTTTCTAATAATTACCATGAGATCTAACATCTAATTGACTAATGTGGTAAAAATTAAAAAATTAATTATTCCAATAGATCGCCGAAGCAAAATTTGAAGGCACTAGTCTAGAAAATTATAAATTGTTATTTTAAAATATGAGAATCATTCCGGTTTTTGACGACACAATCAATGGTTTCACGCAAGCTGGACTATTAAGCGCAATGCTAATTGAGACAGTAGCTATGTTTTTCACTGCGAGGAACGAAGCTACCGTCTCAGTTGACCTTTGCTGTGGTAAATACGCGGATGTGATCGTCACGTGGGTGTTGTGAGGCAGGCAGAATGTTATAAGGCAGGGGGTATGTTGCTTTAATTTATTTCACGGAAAACAACTACCCATAAAGAGATTTGAGCTTAAGTTTTACTATTTCTGTCTGTATAGCCGTTTTGTGGTGGTTATTTTTGGGGTTACAAAAAAGAATTGGGGCCAAGGAGGTGCCGCCAAAGCCTCTGGGCCCTGAGCTGGTTGCCTCCTCTGCTTCATTATATAGTTATTCCACTATCACTACAATTAAACCATCAGCCTACTTTTATGGGTTTTTTTCCATTGTAATTGAACTGTGCATTATTGATTTTACATCTTTGTAAAGTCGTAACAAGTAAACCGCAGGAATGCATTTCCTGTTTTACGAATTAGTCACAATTTAAGCAAGAGAATGCGTTTTGCGTTTTTTTTACGAATTTGTAACAATTAAATCGTGAGAGTCGATTTAAGTTTTTTCAAATTTGTCGCAATTAATCTGTGAGAATGCATTTACGTGTCTAACGAATTTGTCACAATTAAACCTTGAAAACGCATTTACATTTTTTTAAACGTAGCTCTCGTAGTTAAAACTGTGAATGCATTTACATTTTTGTT